>PVJX010011395.1:0-53744 GCA_004027295.1 Dolichotis patagonum | reverse complement strand
TTAGTGTTTCTGTTTTAATATTTAGATCTTTGATCCATTTAGATTTTAGTTTAGTGTATGGTGATAGACATGGGTCTAGTTTTAGTCTTCTGCATATGGACAGCCAATTTTTCCAGCACCATTTGTTAAAGAGACTGTCATTCTTCCAGCGGGCATGTTTGGCCCCTTTATCAAAGATGAGGTGGTTCAGTGAGTTTGCTACTATTTGATATTTGTAAGTTTGTTATTCTATAGTCATGTAATTGTGCTCCAACACTACGTATTCAAACAACACTGTAGCAGAATCAGAGCAATACTGTGTCTTCTATCTTGTTAACAGGAGAAGCCTTTCTGCTATTTAGATCTAATTTATCTTGACAATGTGTTATAAATTGTAGAACATGAATTCTGTACTGATTTAATTAATTTTATTCCTAAATATTTTAATCTAATTTTATTCCTAAATATTTTAATCTTATAATCTTAATTATAATTAAATTATAAATTGTATTTTGTTCTTAAACTTATCTTTAGAATATTCACTGGAAATATATGCAGCTTAAATTGATTTTTGTATATCATTTTCTATCTTGCATCTCTGACACATTTGGTCATTATTTGGTAGATTCCTTGAGATTTTCTATAAACAAAATCAAGACATATTTAAATGGAGATAGTTTTATTCTTTCTACCTTGGATGGCTTATTTTTCTTTTTGGTCATTTTTCTGGTCACTCTAAAAATCTTTGAAGTAGACATCCTGGTCTTGTTTCTAAAATGAGAATTGGAATGCTATTCTTCATTCCACCATCTTCATCTTGGAACTGAACCTCTCTGTCTCTGTCTCTCTCTACATAGATAGATAGATAGATAGATAGATAGATAGATTCAATTGTTTACAATTTTCTCCTGGCTTCTTTCTAAGATCAATTATTTCTGCTTGAAAACATTTTTCTGTACTTTTATACTTTGGTACAATTCTGCTGGTGAACAATATTTTGTTTTATTTTTGTTTGCTTTGTTTTAAATTTAAACTCTAATACTTTGATTTCTAACTACTTTTTCTTTTGCATATTTTTATTATTTTGTTTTGCCTCATTCATTATGATTTCTTTTGGGTCTTTATTCTTTCTTTATTCATATCTAGCCTGTTTTTCAGCCCCTTTTCCCTCTGCCCTTTGAGCTCTTAGCTAATTGTGTTTTAATTTTAGAATTTCCATAAGTTTCTTTTTTCTAATGTTAAGTTCCCTGCTAAGTTCTAAAATCATACCTTACTTTTTTAAAGTATGTGTTTAATGACTCAATAATGTTGGTTCCTTATAGTCTATTCTCTGTTATGTCAGTTTTATTGTGCTATCTTATCCCTTCTTGTTCCTGGTATGGACACAGACTATGAAATGCTATAAAGCAGTTTGAAACTCAGAGCAATGCTGTTTTCCTTTAGAGAAGGTCACTTTTCTACTGCAGACAGCTGAACCACAAGAAGCCCTAGATAATTTTGTTGAAGCTATAGGAACTATGATTATTTGAAGCTGAGTTTTAATAAGCAGATGATGTTTCTGTTTCATACTTACGGATAAAATAGAGTCCTTCAGTGTCTCAGTCCAAAGTCTTGCGTTCGTACTAGTGCTATTCATTTTGGGAAGACACTCAAGTGTAATTTTTGTTCTACTAGTAACAGAAGGCTTTAACATTTCTGATCAACTTCTCACTCACTCAAATGCTGCTCCTGGCTTCACAAATGCTTCTTGCAGAAAAGCTGTCTCAGATGTCTGGCTCCACCTGCTAAGTTTCTTCCTTCTAAAGGGTTCAAGACCCTTCATTTTTCATGATTTGTTAGTTTTCTGATATATTCAAGTGGGCAATTTTTAAATTCTGTTCATCTTTTCTTGCTGCACTCAGCAGGAAGGTTATTCTGTAATTATTTATCAGCCATTTCCAAAAACAGAACTTCTACAATCTTTCTATTTCAAAGTCTCTTTATGAAGTATTCTAAAGTAAACAAAAAAAACTTTCCCAATATATATTTATGGTAAAATCTAAATACCTTATTGTGTTCTACAAGACCTTGAATGATCTTGCCACAGCTGATTTATGCAAATTCTCTAAACTTTCCCTAACTCATTTACTCCTACAAAATTAGCACTTCCACTCCTCATAGATATCAGCATTCTACTTCCAACTTTGGATTTATTTTCTAACTTGGAACATTATTCTTGGAGCTTTCCATATCTTTATATTTGTTCAAATACTACTTTCTTAAAACACCCTAGGTAATTTACTCAACTACAAAGAATTTGCTGTCCAGTTACTCTCGATTACAACAATACCCTCTGTATTTGTCTGTCAGCATTTGTCACAATATGTATTTATCTGAATTTTTATTAGATTATTATTTTTATATGGATACTACTTTGTGGAGTCCTGATTATTTCTTTACCACTTATGAAGGACTGGCACACAGAAGCTACTTATTAAATATTTAAACAAACGAAATATGACCCATGAGCATAAGTGAATCCATTACCTTTTTTGACCCTCACTTTTCCACCTTTAATTTTAAAGTGATTTTCCAGGAGGATAAATTATACCAGAACGATAAAGTAATTCTTGTTTTTCACCCAGTGAAAAATGGAAAAAGCAAAGGGAAAAGAATGGAGAAGGGAAAATAAATTAACTGAATGTCCTTTAGTTATCAGATCTTCTGATATTTAATATTTTATTAACTATGGATGCTGGCATAGTATCTTCGTCAAAAATCTAGTAAGGAATAAATTTTAGTACAATAAAATTACAAGAGAAATATAGAGGATTTAAAATTTCCCTGGAATAATATGGTAATTATCTTTACCAGTTTTGTGTGACAAAAGCCTTCTTCTTGCTTGAAAAATAAATGTTTATATATATGAAAAATAAGCCAAAATCTAAATAATATTTCTTTAGTTTGCATTTGGCATTCATTTTTGTATAACAACAACTTCGGAAGGATAGAAAATTACTTTCCTCTGCTGTGCTGGTTGTCACCTTCCATTCTTTACTCACTGTCTAATTAAGGCATTTCCTAGATTTTGTATTTTCCAAGTGAGATGGACAGAATGTGTTTACTGCAGTGCTTACTTTGTGCATTGGTTACCCAGTGGTTAAATGGCCAGAGTACATACTGCTGTTTATTAAATATGATTTGGCTATGATTTATGCTGTGTTAGTGTTGAGACATTCTGGAACTTCAATTCCCATGTACCCCATTATTTCTGTTCTTAGAGTTTTAATGAACAAGCATTTCACCAAGTAGATCTCATTAGTAGAGACACATTGGGACTGGTAGATTTGTTCTGTACTTCATCCCATAGGGGAGCACTACAATGGATTTTTGCAGGGGTTGGCAAGTCTTTAGTCTGCTGCTGTTGATCTACAGAATTTACATTATGCATTCATAGTACATGCATGTATAATAAATTAGCAATATGAAACATTTTTCTTGATTTCTTATCATCGAAACCCTTGTTTCAGGAGAAGTCCTTCTCCTGACTCAATTTATTCCATCGAGTTGTTTCTGTTACTTGTATCTGACACGATCAAAAAGATATTCTTATTTATTAAGATTTCACACTGAAATTCTATGCATTCAGTTTTGTTTGTAGACAACAGAATGATTACAAATTTCTATACTTAAATACTTTGTGACCCCATTAGAGAGGGAGCACAGTGTAAAAATACTCTATGTGTCATAAACACAGTCATTATTTCTAACACATACTGAAAATTACCAGTATCAACAAAGAAATGGAAACCTTTCAAGTCACAAGATAAAACACGATAAATAACTACTCTTTCTACAATAAATGCAAAGCTGCAAATCTATCAAATATGAAACTAGAACTGCACACACTGTGAAGTTTAATATAATGTGCTTTGAAAACTTCCTCTTAGGTAGGCATATTGCTTATAAATGTGTCTGTCAGAAGCTCATTATAATTAGAAACATCTGAAAACTCCAGCTCTTGGGGTAGAATATCTCTAATATTGTAAACTGATTGTGACATTATTAATGGCTTTATTCAGCTAAAGGTAAATGCTTCTTTCAAAGATAAAAGCTAATTTTTATATTCATTAGTTCTCTTACGATATACAGAATTGGTTAATCAAGATGTCTATGAAAATTCACAGTAATATAACCTGAGTAATTAATTACTACTCTGTTGAACAATTTTGAATTCACTATTTTGTAGACTGCATTTTATTTTCTTAGCTGCCAGATTGTTTTGTATTTTCATCAACATTGAGCCAATATTTATTTCTGAAGTCTTTTGCTACCAGTTTGTTTCAGGAATATTCTCCTGTGTGTTTAGAAAATTTGATATGGTTTCCAATAATCTATGATTAATGAATCTCAAGTATCAAATTCTTTACATGCATCTGTTCATCATTCTTACATTTATTCATTCTTTTCCTCAGTCATTGTTTATAATAATATCACTTACCTCCTGAGTTGCTTATGACATAAATGGATTTAGGATAGTACTGGCATATAATCAAAGCTGAGTAAACATTAACATTATAATGAATATTGATTTAGATTGATTTGATTATTAGATTCCAGTATGGACAGGTGGGTGTTATATAGAAATAAATAAAGCTCATTAACCTCACACTCATGAAATACATTGCATGAAGAAACCAATTATACAAATACAAATGTATTGTGGGTGAGATATTTTCCTATTAACCATAACAGCAAAACACACCAAAATATCAAGCCCTTTTCAAGATAATTCTTGTCTGTAGTATGTCTTCTTTCTTTAAAAGCTGAGAATTTGATGTTTTTGAAGAGTTTTAGAGCTGCTTCCAACCTCAATAGCCTCTGCAATTGAATGAACTGAAAGAGTATGTTCCAGGGTGAGATTAAAAAAAAGTCACTTCCAGCTGACATCTGCCTGAACTTCAAAGAGCATTCAAACTCATTGAATAGTGATATTTTTATTTATAAAATGCAAGGTAAATATCAGGATGTGGGCCCAGGGATTTGTAGCTTTAAGAAAGCCCCTAGGGCTCCTGAAAATAGCCAACCAGTGCTATCATGGTTGCTAGCAGTTGTCTTAGTCAAAATAGACCAAATAGCCCAAAATTTGGTCTATGAGTATATGATATAAGGACACACTTTCTGTACAGAGGTGTAAGAGATATTTCTGCACCTGGAATGTTGCTAGTCTAAGCTGCTCTTCACTAATGTATTTTATCAATACAATATTGTTTTGAGTTCAGAATGTCCTCTGGTAAAATATCATCCATTCTATAGCAATCAGAAATATCAATCTTTCTATGGTTTAGTAGGTGCTGTGGTTTGAATATTGCCCCTTCAAAATTCAAGTGGCTACAATGTCCTGAGAAATGGAGACTTGAAAAGTTGACTAAAGGATGAATGGAAAGATGACAAGACCACCTGAATGGAGCTGAGCTCTCTATTTGCAAAGCTTCAAGCATTGTTCTGCTAGTTCCCCTCACAAGCTGCTTTCTGCCTGGGGAGAACACAGCGCTTTCCTCTCCACACAGCCGTCCCCAGATACCTGAGCCTCTTAGTCCTTTTCTTGTATGTCTCATGTCCCAGAACTCTGAGAAATAAGTTTCTGTTCTTTTCAAATTGTAAGGTTTTGTCATTTTGTGGAAGCAGCAAAACAGACTAAGAAAGCATAAATGATTCTGCAACTTTGTCATTTTAATGTCAAGCTAAAACCAGTAGAGTGAGTGGGCTATAAGAGAGAGAAGATATAATTTTAAAACACAGATACCCATTGAGATTTGTATTTTAAGAGATATTGTGTCAACCAATAGACGAGTTTAATATCTACATATTTGATAGGTACAGAAAAAAAAATTAGAAGTTGGAACTTGATGTCAGAAAAGAAAAGAATCGAGCTAGATATGGTTCTGCATACCTGTAATCCCAGCAATGGGAGACTGAGGCAGGAAGATCAATGTGAGTTCCAGGCCAGCCTAGGTTACAAAGTGAGTTCAAGGCCAGGCTGAATTGCACAGTGAAACCATGTCACAAAAAGACCAAAACAAGGGGGCAGGGGAAGGAAACCAGAATACACTCATTCACTGATTCCTTCTACAAATATTAGTTGAATTTTACTTAACCTAGACACTATGATAGTCACCATGCTGATACATGCAATGATAATAAATTCCCCACCTTAAAGTGGTCAAAACTCACAAGAAAACCTTAAGCAATTAATAATTTTGTCTAATCTCTTTTGATACTTAAATTGTTCAATGTTTTCAAAAATTCTCTGATATTTATGATTTAATTTATGTATCAGATTAATTTATGCCAAAATTTAGTCCCAGTTTACTATCTTTATGACATTTACCAAATCACATATAATCTCTATGGATTTTTTATACATTTTTCTTTATATCAATTTGCTGTTTACCCATACAAAAAAAATTTAAAGGTCAGCCTTACCTGCTTGATAAGTGGAAATTGAATACCATTTGCAAAAAATGTATTATAACTCTAACAACAAATTCAATGAAAATCATCTGAAATTTGACTTAGATGCAATTTCCCGATGAGCAGTCTAGGATGGCTCTTAGGTTGTTAAGACAGGGTATTAGCAATCAAGTGCTAAAGGTATGTGGAATGGATGCTTTATCCTTAACACAAAGACGGAAAATAAAATTATTGATTTAGTAATGGTCAATCATACATTGTATGTAATATAGAGATCTCCAAGGTTAGCAAATACAGAAATTTCTTCAGAGTCTAGAACATAAAATTTACATTAAAATGCATTCCATTAGTAGAAAAATTATAAAAACCAATAATTTTGCAAAGCCCTGTCAAAACAGCAACAAAAACACCTCTGAGACCCAGTAAGTGATTTTAGTAAGATTGCATGATACAAAGTTAGTATACAAAAGTTCATCATCATTCTATATGCTAGCAGTGAATGGGTGAAATTTGTAATAGAAACATAATAGTATTTACATTAGCCACCAAAGAAGAAACATTTATGTACAAATCTATCAAAATACATTTGTGACCTATATAATGAAAACCTAAAACTGATGCAAGTCAAAGAATCATAAAGAGGTAGTCCACATTTATGGATAAGAAAACCCTTAATATGACTTATTAGGATTTATAGATTCAATACAATCCTAATCAAAATACCAGCCAGCTATTTTGAGTATTCTAAAATTTATATGGAAAGGCAAAAAGTAAGATTCCCCAACATAATATTGATGAACAAATGCAGATGATTGATACTACCTGACTTTAAGACTCACTGTACAGTTACCGACTACCTTACAACAAGACTTACTATAAAGCTACAGAAGTCAAAGCTGTTTGCTATTGACAGAACCACAGACAAATGGATCAATAATGGGGATAAACAGAGGTAGAGAATATAGTGATTAACTCACAAATACAGTCAGCTGATCTCTGATAGAGGTGAAAAGGCAATAAAGGTCTTTCAAGAAACAGTGCTGAAGGGGCATAGCATCTATATGCAGAAAAATAAGTCTGTACAGATGCTTTACAATATTCAAAAAATTAATTTAAAATGGGCCTTAGATCTAAAATTCAAAACTATTGAACTTCAGGAAAATTACATAGTGTCCTTGAGCGTGGTGTTGACTTTTGAGAGGTAATACCAAAGGAATGGTTTGTGAAAGAATTGATAAACCAGCCCTCATTAAAATGTAAACTTCTGCTCGTGGAGACATAATCAGTAGAACCAAATGGTATGCCACAGACTAGGAGAACAGATTTACGAAGCACATACCTAATAAAAGATTGTTATCCAAAATATACAAAGAACTCTTAAAACTACACAATGAGAAAATAACAACTCAATTAAAAATTAGCAAAAGACCTAAAAAACTTCTCAGCAAAAAAGTTAATGGAATATAAGTAAGCATATGATAAGGTGCTTAATAGAAAATGTCACTAGAGAGTTTCAAATTAAAGTAGCAATGAGATATCACTACACTCCTATCAGCAATGGCCCAGATTCAAAACACTGACAACAGCAATTCCTGGCAAAGTTGTAGAGCAATGAGAATTCTCATTGACTGATAAGTGCAAAATGGTACAGCTAATGTGAAGGACGACTTGAAAATTTCTTATGAAACTATGTGATCCAGCACCCATGCATTATTGTATCAAAACTTATGATCAACAAAAAGCTGCATATAAAAGAATGTTTATAACAGTTTTGTTAATAATTTCTAAACCTTGAGAGTACTCAAGATGTCCCTCAATAGATAAGTGAATAAACTGTGTTATATAAGGACAATAGAATATTGTTCAGCACTAAAAAGGAATAAACTATCAAGCCATGAAAAGACCTGCAGGAAATGCATATCTTTAGATGCGCATCACTGAGAACAGCTGAAAAAGTTACTTATTGGAAGATTTTAACTATATAGTGTTCTAGCAAAGGCAAAAATAGGGACACAGTAAACAAAATCAATAGTTGAAAAAGGTTACAGGGAAGGAAGGTTAAACATAGGAGCACAGAGGGTTTTTAAAGCAATAAAGCTATGCTGTATGTTATGGTGCTGGATATGAGTCCCCACTTATTAAAATCCACAGAATGCACAATGCTAAGACAAAAGCCACACAGACTTTGATTGATACCTGTGTGGCAAAATGAGTTCATCTGTTATAACAAATGCAGCAATCTACTGTGGGTTATTAATTGTGGGAGGAGCTCTGTATGTGTGCGTATCCGCAAAAGATGTGTGAGAACTTCCTGCTTTCTGCTCAATTCTGATCTAAGAAATAATATGTATTTTAAATAACACAGAAAACATGTTTCTCTATTTATTTCAAAGTGTAAATTGATTAGTCTTTCTATGAAACCCTGGCACATTTTTTCAAAAGAAATACTTATGTTATACAGCCTCAGTAATCGATTTATAGAAATGTTGATTCAAAGATTGACTTGTGTATCAATTGTTGGACTTGAGACTAGATTTCCCAAAGGGGAAAAAAATTCTCAGTGCTTAAATTCCTGTGTCTGTCTACAAAACCTTTTTTTTCAACTCAAGGTGTAACTGGGCATTTAGAATCAAGCTTTTGCATGATTCAAAATGTTCAGCACATCAATTAGAGCTTTCTATCTTATTCTCATTAAAACACCTCTCTGAGTTTGAGTTGCATTTATTTGAAAAACATGCTACCTGAGTATTTTTGAGAAAGCATAGGATAAGAATTCCAGATTTATAGGAGGTGAGAAGGGGTTTGTATCTTCAATCTAGAAAAGTTGTTGGCTTTCAGAGTATTGAGAGCTGGGAAACCATACATGTGTCAATTATTGGTAAGCTTTTTCATTTCCTTTGATAAGTACTAATTTACAACAGTACTCTTCAGAATATGCAAATCACAATCATGGCTCATATTTAATGGGTTAATTTCATATGTCCAAAAATGAAAGGCTTGGCGTGAATTGTCTAGTGCTCAAGACAACCCTTAGATGTAAGTACTACTATCCCCATTTTACAATGACATACCAAAATACACACACACACACACACACACACACACACACGGAATAGCAAACTAGATAGTTTCAATAACTTGTTCATAATCTCAGATTTACTGAGTGGATTTAACCTGAATTAACCTGGTAATGGGAAAACACATCTAACGTGGAGTATACTACTTCTTAATAAAATGGCTCTAATAATGAAAACAAAACAAGACTTTGTAAATCAGCCTTGTTATCGGACTTGTGTCCATAAATACACAATGTAACCAGAAAATGTAAAATAATTGTGAGCTCTGAATAATTCCAGTTGTAAATACTGTGTTTACCTGGAGACCCTAGGTAAGTATTCAGAGGTCAACACGAGGGGTATATTGGCTGGGAAACATGGAGAACCATATCAGATTAATTGGAGAGCTGAGCGGAGGCCAAATTTGCCCCTCAAAATTGACATGTGCCCAGTAATTATTTTCCAAGTTATATCCACAGACATTTTCACTCTCACCAACCAACCTTTGCCCAAACATCACTTGGTTTCCTATTTAATTCTTTTGTAATGGACCTGGCTAAACACCGGAAGGAATGTCAGGAGAAGAGAGAGGTTACCAGGCACCAGAGCCCATGACCTATCAGTGCGGGCCAGTGGCCTCCGGCATTCTTTGATGTGTGAGTCCTCTGATCCACGCAGCACGCAGAGGTGCAGGTCAGGCATCTCACCTCAGTGTCCCTTGCTTAAAGAGAGGCTTTGCCTACTTGCCTCTTGCTGGGTGTTGGGGGCACGATCCAGTTGAAGCCGAGCACAGGGAAAGAGTGAGGGAGAGAGGACAGGCAGGGATCTGGCGGCCTGACCCAGGAGGCAGTGGTGCGAAGCTCATCACAAAAGCAGAACTAGCCTGGTAAACTTGGAAATCTCAGCTCCGAGCATCTGCGGGCTGCCTTCTGAACATTTGTGTCTCACTGCAGGAACGAGGATGAAACAGCTGCACGTGTTTCCTCCAGCGCCGTAAACCTGTCATCAGCACTGCATTGTTTACATATGGCTACAAGGTCTTTAAACCCAGGATCCCTGAGCTATAGGGCAGAGACAGATATTTACATGACAGCTGTGTCAATTGCAAGCTGCCTGGCTAACTTGTTTGTTTCACCCAGGCGCCGCTGTTCTGCTACCACCCGCCCCTCCCCCACCGCCCCAGAGAGACAAATCTAATTCTTCTCCCTTTCCAAAATGAGCTCCGCGTTAATAATAGAACTGCAGTGCAGATGCTCAAAATGGAAATCGCTGGCGTTTCCCTAACAAGACTCATAATTCTGCTAGAAATAATGGATTTCGAGTGAAATAGCTCGAGTCCAAGAAGAGTGGTTATAATTCATGACCAGACACCTAAATGAAATCAAAATCTGGGAAACATGCAAAGTACTAATTTTCTACATCAATGGAATTTATCAAGTTCCTACTGATTAATTTGAACAGTGGTTTGGTCGTTCAATTGATAGAGCTTTGTTTGCCTTGCAAAGACATCTGAATGACACTGAATTAAATATTATTGCAACTTCCTGGTTTTCTGAAAAGCCTTTAAAACCATAAATCAAAATTCTTTGGATCACAAGTGGTTGTATCTTATCTTTTTATTATTTCTATTTTTCTTTCCCATTTGAGGCAGGACTCTATTTATTTCATCAGTGAGGTAAATAGGGATATATTTTGGGAGAACTATTGTTATTCAGTCGCAAGAAAGAGGCTCTTCACTCATTACTAATGCTTCCATTTATTATTAACTTTTCCAAAGAAAGTACTCATTATATAATAATCACTGTTTGCAGCTAACTTGGTTGAAAAATAAGTCACTTCTAAAATGCTCACAAATAGTTCCACACCAACAATATGCCTGGCTGTGGTTGAAATATGTTTTCCAAAGTCCTTGTGTTGGAAATTGGGTTCCCCATGCAGTGGTCTTGGAAAGAGAGACCTAAAGAGAAGTGTTTAAGTCAGGAAGAAGCTGTCTTCAGGAACAGATGCAGGTTCTTTGTAAAAGGGCAGGCATGACCTACTTTTGCTGTCTCTGTGCCCTCCTTTTGCCCTTCTGCTTTCTGACATAAAGTTGTGCAGGAATACGGCCCTCACTAGATGGCCACATCTTAGTCTTGGACTTTGCAGCATCCAGAAATGTGAAATTTCTCATTTGTCTTAACGACTCCATTTATCCTATTCTAATACAGCAGGAAGAAACAGACTAGGATACATGCATTATAACAATGTGAAATCAAAAAATGTCTAATGGTGGTAGGCTAAATAGTGTCCCTCATCTCTCTACCATCGTGTGTATGGCTTAGTCCCAAACCTTGTGAATGTTATTTTATACAGCAACAGTGACTTTGCAAATACGATTGAATTAAGGACCTTAAAATGGGGAGGCTATCCTGTGCCACTTGGATGGGCCCAATGAAATAGCAGGTTTTCTTATAATAAGGCTAGAGATTAGAGGAACTGAGAGCTACAGATGAAGGGAAGCTGCCAAAGATTTGATGATGCTTCACTTTAAGAATGGAGAAAGGGACCATGAGACAAGGAATATAGTGCTAGGTGCTAAAAAAAGGAAGAGGAATTTTTGGCCCTAGAACTTTCTGAAAGAGTATAAACTTACTAATTCTTTGGATTCAACCCAGTGAATTCCATGCTGGTGTCAGAGTTCTAAGATAATAAATTTAAGATGCTTTAAGCAGCTAAGTTTATAGCATTGGTTACCATAGGAATAGGAAATCAATTTAACACATTGACTAATAGCAATATTTAGTATATTTTAGCGGGATCATTTCACCTGAATTTAAAAATAGTGACTAAAATTTAATATACAGCATTCATTTAGCTTGAGATGCAAAATTTCTAGTGATTCTAAAGTGAAACACATTTCTCCCACTATGAAACCATGTGAGATGATTTAGGATTCTGTTAATTTGGACATGGCTGGTTCCGGAGACACTGTGATGTTGGAACACCCAAGGAGTACTGAAAGGACCAAGATAATTTATGATCCAGGCAATTATTCAAGAAATTATGAACAAGTACTGTGCAATTCATGTTCAATCATTTTACATCATTCATCATGTTAACAGCTTCAAGTTGCTGAGATTCACATTTTTGTAAGTCTGTTCTAAAAATTTCAGTATACCAGAAAACTAAATCCCCATTTGTTACCTTGTAAAAATAGAGGTGAGTTTTCCCCAGAAAATCAGGAGCCTCAATTTTAGATTTTGAAATCACTGAGCACCTGGGTTCAAATCTCACCCCTACAATAATTAATGGTGGAATTGGGTAGAGCTGTTGGAAGACAGGTACTTCATGCCAGGCACTCGTTGCATATAAAATCTTGAAAAGAGGACTTAAGGCGAGAAAAAGAATTTAGAGACTCATAAGGATTCATATGCTTAGAGTTTCTACATACATAAAATGATAGCATTGAGATTAGATTTTAGGACTCTTCATTTCTAGTTTGTTATTATTTTCATAACAGATATTTTCCATTCTGCAAAGCTAGTTTAACACAAGCTAAATGTCATCAATTAATAGGTAATGAAGCTACATTTAAGCTTCCTGTGGTTTTTAGGTGTAGGTATTTAGTAGAAAAAGGCACCAATGTATGATTACCTAATTATTTTGTAACGTAGAATACATGTGACTTAGGCAAAGAAAAACAATCAGATGTGAATTATAGTTTCTAACCCACCTTCTGAATAGAATTGTGAAAGTTTACAAATCTTTATTCATCAACCTCTACAAGGTTCTCAAAGCCATCACTATTTTAAACCACACCTTTCTGGAGAAGAAATACATACTTACAGAGCAAAAGATGGTCTTCATGTTATTTTAAAAAGGGGGTGGAGTGCTACAGTGCCTATGTAATGTGATTCTGTAGGGATCAAGTAAAAAGCTATCACTTTTTTCCTTTTCTACACATTTCTTAAATTATTGTCTTAAATGTGTTTCATTACAACTTAAAATGGCTAATTAGTGCAGAATATAGTCATTTTTTAAAATTTATATAAGTTACTAACTAAAATTATCAATGATCTTGGTTAATAGTCTTTTTTTTCTGAGAGCCATACTTTTCCAATTTTTTCACCCCTTCAAAACAAATCTCTGGCTTAGATTTTGAAGTTGTTGGACAATGTTCCTATTTCAGATATCTTTTCCAATCACAATCCATTGAGATGATCTACTTTGATTTTAATGTGTTAGATTTTCCTTTACTCGGGCAAATTATTATTTTTTGGTGTATGTCCTGGGTCCCACCTTTAAGTTACCAAATGCTGACTGGCAGGGATATTAAGTAGTACTGACTGTGTATATAAGCTGACTGTCCAAATTAATTTCCCTAGAATGCCTTCCTATAGCATTATTTCTTGGCATAGCACTAGAAAGTAAAAAGTAGATTTGTAATGACTATTAATGTCATTTGAGGAAAGAAGTCAGGGTCCGTGCAAATGAGGGATTAGAGCTGATCCCCAAATGAAGTGTTGGTGCCACTAAATGCTGTGACAGCATCCCCTCACAGCTTGTTTAAAAGGCATTTCAATCTTGTTGTGATGAATTCCCCCACACTGGCCTATGCAGCCTCAGCACAGCAATAAAGGCCATTCATCCAAAAAAATGTAGTCATTTGGGAACCTGGAAACGTTTTGTTTAGCTTCTAAAAGAAAACTTTACACCATTTTACTTGCACCTTAAAAGCACATGTTTGGCCCCATCACCAAAAGTGATAAGCAGAGCTTGGCTTTCATATATGTATAGGCTGAGTACCCTACTCATTAGCTCTTATACGGGCTGTAAGAGCTTTGCCATGAGAATAGTCTGTAGACATATGTGTAAGTGTATTATGTATTACACAGGAAATTTACTCTTGAAATAAGTAGGGGTAGGGCTCTCTGGTTAGTATATTGTTTAGGAACTATTGAATTTATATAAATTAATAGATCAATGAGTTTGGCTTCCTCAAAGTAGCTAGCTTCATTTTGAATTCATTTTGGGGACAGATTATGGTAATTTAGAAGCAAAAAAATTAAACTGCTTGCTTCAAAGTGTCAAATGTAATTATCACTTAGTGATTTTTCACTTTTAAGGGTCACAGAGCTACCTAGGACCAGGAATAATTTGTTCTCATCATTGTTGGCATTTTGCTTTGAGATTCTGATGTGCTTTTATGACCAAATAAAAGGTAACAAATCTATCTCTCTCCAACCTTCTGCCCTCTGCCTCAGTCACATTTGGATCTCTTCAGACAATTTAAGGGAAATACAGACATGAGACCCTACCTCGTGGCAGTCTACTGATGATGATCTTTTAGTAGATTATAAGCTGTCTTTCCTACACAACTTAGAAATGCAAAGACTTATAAATGATTTGTATTTAATCTGCATCTCTGAGTTTATGAATTTTTCTTCTAATCTGTGAATAAATTTTCTATCGTAATTTAAATATGAATTAATTTAACCAGGGCCCCAGACCATCTCCTAGAAGGCACTGTAGATTAATGAGTAAATATGTATTAACATGTCTTAAAACTGCACATTATTGACCTGCAAGACAAAGGGGGAACTGTAATGACTGATTATGTAAATCCTCAATCGCAGATTGTTGCCATACTCCATAATGTCATTAATTTACATTAATGTCAGTCTTCCCTTTCCAGGCTCTTATTAATTAGCTGTTCCTTGACATGTATTCTGATGCAGACTTTTTGTGAGTCATTAAATTCCTTTGTGTGGAGACCTCCTCCAAGACCTTTCAGTTTGTGTGTAATTGACAAACCAGATGACAGCTTTTACTGTGGATCATAAAACTGCAACCCATTCACTCAGGCACTGGATTTATGTTTTTGAAACCTTTCCATTTAACATTTTGGTAGAGAAAAACTTTAAATGCAGGTGCATTTATTTATTAGATGATCTAAAATATGTCCTTTTCTGCAAGGTCAGTTTCAGGAGAGTTATCTAACCAAATGCACAATTGCTTTTTTGGGATTTTTGTAATCAGAAGTCCTCCTTAGGACCCTCTACTCTACATGAATTCTCTTAAAACATCTCATGGCTTAAAATAATTTTTGAGCTGGTCTTTAAAGCTCAGATTTTTGTGTATTTAATATGCTTCCTGAGTGTAGCCCCTGAGCATTCAGTGACAGACAACATTCACCTCCTGGAAAGAGCCAGTAGCATTTAGATTCGAGGCGGTGTGTATCACCAAGGGTACTCCAGCTCTCCAACTGCCTCCTTTGGCATTTGGTTTCATTTGAATTAATGACCATGGCACTTATCACTATAATTTATTCTTTCCTTGATTCATTCAAAAGTGCTTAGAAGGCATTAACTGTATATCCAGTATATCTAGACATCAATGAGAAAAAGAAACATAAACAAAAGCAAAACGCTGCCATTGTCCTAAGTTACTTTCTAAAATGTGGACATTAAAACACAATAAAAGAAAAACACAGAGAAGTTCAGAAAGGGCTAAAGTGGAGACAGCTGGACAGGAGGAAAGCAAGAACAGGCTTGACCTGGGTCATTGCTCTTCTACTCTGTGTGTGTAGGGCCAGTTCAGGATGTAGCATCTTGCCATCATGACTATAATAGCTGCTCATCATGGGCAGAAGAACAAAGAAGGAGCAGGAATCTGACTGGTCCTTAATGGCACTGTAGAGGCACCAGGCAACCTGATAGGTAGACTTATCATCTCCTAGTTCTAGTCATCTCACTGCATGTGAAAAATACACATTGTTTTTGTTCCCTTAAGACACTTCTGTTACATGAAGCTAAATAGACTCTTAATTTTTATAATGTTTCAATTTTTAAAAAATCCTCAAACTCCTATTTTTTCCCTAGGAATGTATTTAATTATTTCATTTCCAGAGATAAACATCTTGGCCTGGCATTTATGATGCCTGCACTTCAAGTTGCTTTCTGACAAAGAGTGGATTTCCTTGTCTGCAGCTATTATTCACATGGGACCCCTTGCTTGTAACAGGAAGATGCTCCCTGATTTAAGAACGGCTGTGTGGAAAAACCAAGTTCAGTGGTCTGCCTTAAGATCATATGCTATTAGTGCATTTCATTGGCCCTGCTGCCTTTGTGAAATAATGCTGTGAAAGTGCTACCATTTTTTCCCTTCCTAGAGTGAGCATGTTATATGTTAGTTGTTTTGACACCTACACAAAGTTGTAAGAAGCTATCAAATCTGATTTCAAGGATCTGAGACCAGTTACTTCTGAGAAGTTGTACTTACAGTGTCAGCAAAATATTATTTTTGAAGTGAAGAATATGAACCTTGAGTGTTAAGTATAGACTGTGATTTTCTTTATGCTAATATGTGTTAATGTGTTAATGAGCAGCAATGGAGGTGAAATAAGATAATAAAACCACTGAAAGACTGAACACAGCTCACCTCTGAATTTTCAGATTTGGAGGTCACTTGGACAATTTAATGTTTTGTTAATCTATTTGTGTCACACGTCAGCACCTGAGATTCCATAGGAAATTGAGTGGGCTGGGCGTGCTCTTAAGAATATTGATGTCTTCAGAACTTAAACTCCTTAAGGACACTGGATTTTAGGACAATTTTTATAGTTTAAGTATAGCACGCAGCTTTCCTTTTTCTGTACACAGTACTCAATGCCTGCACCTTAAAGGCGGAGAGGCTGAATTTGGCTCAGGTTTTGGAAAGATTCAATCTGTGGTCCGCTGGCTCCCTGGCAGGAGTTACGGCAGTGTTCGTGGCAGCCAGGATGCAGAGAAGGATAACAGTGCCGGAGTGGAAGGGGCTAGGGACCATAACTGGACCCCAAAGCCACACCTCCATGACCCACCCAACCACGCTTAGAAACGAGCTCCCATAACCCCACTGTGGATCCCAAAGCCAATCCATTGACACTCTACCCTAATTAGCAGCCACACTAAGGGATGAAATGCAGCTTTGCCTCCTGTTTTGCTATGAGATGGGTAAAGAACTCAGCACTGTTTATAAGACGCCTAGACGGTCATCACTTTCAGGTTGCTATCTGATCCTCTCATCCCTGACACCAGGTGGTTATGTCACCTTTTCCCTGTGAACAAAGCATTGTGCTGATCCTAGAATGGTAGAGAGGTATGAAATGGTCTCTCTCAGTCAAGTTGTACTTTAATGAAAAGGCGGGATGATTACAATGACAGCATAGAAGAAGTGACAAATTGTACAGTGCCTACAGCCCAACATGTCATTCTCCATGTAGACTGTGAGCACTGGAGAAGGGGACGCTTAGATGTGCACTGTGGGAAAAATATGAATATCCTACTAATACAGGCAATACTATTTTAAACTTAAAGGTGATAGATAATGAGGCCTGGCATTGACTGTATGTCACTCGCCAGGTAATATATTACACATTTTCCAAACAATATCCTATTGAATTTTTATTACGACTCTGTGGAATGAATTTTTATTGTCATTCCCATTTTAGAGAGAAGAATATTGAGGATTAGATCCGTTTATAACATTTCCAAGGCTATCTAGCCAGTAAATAATAAGATGGAATGTAGGCCCACAGTAGCCGGGAGGATCTGCAAAGACTAATATATCCACTTTTGACCCATTTACAATAATTTAGAATGGTTAGCTGTTAAATTATGCTCAAATTAGCGAATCAGTTTCCCTGGATTTCAGTGCAGTGGCTTTCAAATCAAGGAACTCTGTATTTGGGCTTCCTTAATGGGCTGATAAACTGCCAGGCTTGTGAATTCATTGTTAAACATTAGCCTGGAAGTGAAAGATAAGACTGTGCCTGCTTTGTCTACAGATGGAGCAAGTTGTCATTCAAAGCTGCAAAATATAGCAAAGGAGTTTAAGAATTGAGGGGAACAGAAGTTCAAGACCCAGGAGGAGAACATGATACCAGACAATATGCCAATTAATGGAATTAAACTGAAATGAGGTCCCCTCAGGAGACAATGTTCAAGAAAAGGCAGTTAATTCAATAAGGACAAAAGGATAAGCAAGCTAACTATGAGAGGATCAGAATATTTAATGTTGATAGTGTGTTAAGAATTAAAGAACACTGGCTTGCGATTGCTACGAATTTATTATACCCCAGTAGCTTGGTCTAATTTGGTCCCCTTCATCCTCTGAACAAATATGCTTACCCTGACATTCCAGGACAAAAGAAATAATCCCCTTTTGTTACAGCTGAGTTACAAAAGTGATTATGATCAGCAGTCATTCACAAAGGAGTAAATAAAAGACCCATCCATCATGCTAGTAAAGTTTTCAATCCATATGGCATGTTGCATTTCAAAGAGTGTTTCACCACGTTTTGGTTGTTTTAAAAGGTGTACTTGAAACAACTGAATTTTATATTTGGTAACTCCCCAGTATACTTAGCACTTTTGCCTGCGATGCAATTTCTCTTTTGCTAAGCAGGTTTTTAAGTGCCAAAGGCATTGTAGGGGGTAGTTAATAGAGTGCAATAAAGTGAATCTCTCTGTCTTTATTGCAAGTAACTAAAAATATGAATTTAGGAAATTATGTTATGGGTTATATTCTCTAGAACAGCATTGTGTGGTGGCATTATTCAATTGTGTATCAACAAATGTGTCTCTAAAGACCAGATTCTAAAGAATGCAGCAGGGAGTAGGTTTAAAATGCTCCACCAAATACCATGGCATCAAATCCTGTTAACAGAGCTTTGGCAAGCACACTGCAGAGGGACAGCATTACCAAGGACATTGTGTACTGCAAACATGTACTAATAAAAACAAATAAGTCTGTAAAAGGACCCATAACTGGGAAACAGAAGTAGTGCTATCAGAGGACAGAGGGTTACACACTGGAGAAACCATTTCTGAGGAAGAATATTTTTTTTGTCAGTGGTTGTCAATGAGTTTGAAACAAGCACCATCATGTCAAAGAGCCAATTAATCAGACATTTATACCAGGAAGTTATCGAACTCTGTTATTAATTGTTCCACAGCTAATAAATCACTTTTTAATTTTTTGTTAAATCTATATCTACATAGATTTCATCATTCAAAACTTCTATAGAAAGACCAATACATTTTACTATATGTGAGGGGTTTTTTTGCTTATTTTGCTTTGTTCTGTTTTATTTTGAATGAGCCGGCTTCTCAGTTATATACAGTAAAATTTATTGGTCTACTTTAATAACACTACATGTATGTAGAAGTAAAATTAATTTCTTAAAAGTAGCAACAAATATGTTGTTAGTCTCTAAAGAAGCATAATGCTGTAGTATTCTGAAATCCATATTAATTCTCTGTCCTAAATCATGCCCTTAAAATATATAGATTAAATTGGGCATGAAGGGCGGGTATCTAACTCTGTTAAGCAGACATTCCTACTGTCTGTGATTTTTGCTAACCATTTACAGAGACTCATCGATAAGGTTACTGGCAAAAATGTGGCAAGGCAGGATTTCGGACATCTGTTCATACTAATGAATCTTAGCACTTAACTCAGAATAAATGAGCACACTTTTAGGTAGCCTGAAATCCCAAATAAAGAAATTCATAAATAGGTCTTTCTCACAACAGAGCAAGTCTAACATTCCCATAGGTAAACCTTACATAAGGGCTTCTGAAATCATACTCAAAGGGCCAAGGATGAGAACCTAAAGATATAAATGCCAGTGAACTATACCTGCTGTTGAAGTGTACATTCAAAACACACTTTCTGTTTGAGATACAGCACATTATTCATGGCACTGACCACAGGTAAATGCCAACACTCATACTGCTCTGTAGCTGCCCCACGTCATGGGCGCCATCAGATTAAGAACAGGGCCTCTTTGTGATAATGATCCACAGAACTGTGCAGTACCTTTCTCTGGAGTTCAGCAGCACAGCAGATACGGAAGATGAAGTAAATGAGTTATTAAAATACTTGACCTACAGTACAGGTGGCACTGTGACAGGTACATGAAAGGAAAAGATACAGCACATGATTCTGAGTGCTCGCCACGATGTACGCACAGAATAGCTTAGGCTAAGTGCCGGCAGGAAAGTAAAGTGAGGGAGGAAGTAACAATTTTATGAAAGCTTTGATCCTTATTGATATTTTGAGGGAGGCAAGGGCAGATACCAATACGCTTCAAAATCTGTAACAGGAACTGCATAGATTTTTAGGGAATCTGTAATTGTGCAAATAACAAAAGATAATGCTGAGTAGGTAGAGAATTCTTGTGTGCTTGGTTATTTGAAGAAGGGGGAGAGCCGACCCTACAGACAGATCTTATGAGACAGCGTAGAATTAACGGATGTTGAAAAGATGTGAGGTCATTGGAGGAGGAAAAGTAAACTTTGAGGTAGAGGCTTCTACAAGTAAGGCAAGTCAGAGGAATTTGTAAAGAGCTTTTTAGGAATGAAGACTATGACAGTTGTGCTATGCTTATCATTTGTCATTCCAGTGACACCTCACTGATGCAAAGGCTATCAATAATTCATCTGACCTGTTTACTTTGATAGTTGCAGAAATGACTGGAGGGTACCCTTTCGGCTTTTGAGATTCATAGCAAGCAGCAAATGATCAGTCAGCAGAGCCATGGCAACTTCCTCTTGTGCGAGCTGCCAGCCCTGCACGGGGCTGCTCATCCATTGTCTTGGTCAGTGTTGAAAGGTCATGTTCTCTTTTTCTATTTAGAGCAGCCAGAGCTTCTTTCCTCTCTGCGAAGGTGTCTGACTTATATTGTACAGTGATTTGTTTAGTCAGCAAGAAATTATCTTCTAGCACAATTCTGGGATTGCTGAATATGAATTCTGCATAACTTGCAAGAAGCCCCTGCTCCCTCAACTGAAGAAACTTGTCATGTCATCACCCACCTGGGAGTCAGCGGTCTCCCTAGGAGGCGCTCTTGAGTACCTTGGCTGAAGTGATAAGGCCAGGGAAAAAAGATCAGTCTATAAAATTCTGACAAAGGACCTTCAGCTTTGATTTCTCCTCCTCCTCCTCCTCCTCCTCCTCCTGCTTTACCATTTCCTTCCCTTCTACCTCTTCTTCCTCCTACTGCTTTTCCTCTTCTCCTTTTTTCCCTCCTACTGCATTTGGAAATGGAGTTTATATGTGATTGTATGACTTTGTTAAAGTGATGCCAAGGACCCAAATGATTTCAGTTTAGCACTGAAAATCCAGAATTTGTCCATGTTAGATTCTTCAGACTTTCCTATCTCCCATTTTTCTTTTAATATCCCTACGTAAAACAACTTGCTACTATATTCGATGGGGAAGAAACTCCATGGCCTGCTTTAAGAATTTTGCAGAATGCTAAGGGAGTGTTTAGTGTAAACAGGTGTCAGCTGTCACTCTTCAGATGCCACCAGGGATCTTCCTTCATTTCTTTCTGACGTCTCCTCACTGCTTCCTGTCTTGTCTCACTTTCTCTGATCTGTTTTTTCCGATGCTCCATGGATCCTAGGCATTTATTAAGCTTCAGAAAAGACTGGACACTAGCATAAAGTAATGAATAAATAAAGAAAAACCCTGAATTCAGTTGTCCATGTCTTTGTTCCTGAAAATGACTTGACCATACTTACCAAAAATGGAGAGATGATTTGCTGGCTGTCTCTAATTGATTCCAGCTTACTGGCGTATTACAGAGACTCTCTCCTGGCTAGTTACACATTCTTTCTCTTTTGTTTTCTCTCTAGTTCATGGGTTCACCCGGGTAAATTTGCAATCTCCCACATACCTTATTCTCTGTGGAAATTTGACCCCCATCCTTACCATGGAAAAAAATTCAGTGTTACTTCTAGCTAAACACATGTTAATCATTTGAGTCACTTTCTCTGCACAAAGTCTGGGACCAAAATCACCCTGAAAATATATCTCCATTCCCAAAAATGATGCCTCCAGGGAAGGAATAACAGAAATATTTGTTGGCATCCTTTAGAACAGCAATAATTCTTTCATCTTGGAGGAAAAGTTTGAGCCAGAAAACAGCAATGAATATGGAAGAAGTAAAAAGGGAAAGACCAGGACATTGATTTATTTGGGTGGAAGTTGATCTCAGATCATAAGACCTTGTAGAGGGAACCCTAGAAGTCAAAGATAGCTAAGGGTACAGGGTCATCCTGGAGATTCCTCCGGAGTCAAATATGATAAAGTGAAGACACAGAAATACATATTGTGGCCTTTCTGTGTGATATAAATACATCTGCCAGTGGGGCACAACCTGGCATGTGCTTAAAGACTCTTCCTATCGAATTATTTCATCTGAAAATATGTTCCCTTTATATCAAAATGAAAATACTCACCTAACTATATTTTCAGCTATGTCAGGTCATTTATAATCACAGTCTGGAAAAATGAAAGACTTTCTGAAGAAACACATAGATTTTATTATGCTCTACTCTTGAAAATAGATGCACAAAAATGATAGTGAGAGACATACAATGCAAAGCATTTACCACACATATCACTGAAAATTATATAGGAATAGTAGATCATTTTCAGGAAAAATTATATTTTAAAGACCTCTGCTATATATACAGTCAATGAAGTAGACATTAAACAAGTCATTTTACCATCTTTCCCTAATGACAAAATAAAATATGTATTTGGAAAAGGGCAAAAAATTCAATTTTCTGTGTTATTATTACCTGTATCGCTGTTACTGCTTCACTTCTGTTTATTGCTTTCTAACAGCGTTTGTTACCTTAGTGGTAAGCACCATAAAACTTCACATATGAACATCAAGCAAGTAAAAAATGTTATTTTGGTGATCTTGGGAATAAGAAATCTCTCCCCACCTTTCTTTTCTGTAAGTGACCTTTCCAGAAAGAAACCTCTCTTGAGAAGTCCCACTTTAATTTCTTGTATTTTTCAGACTGTGCTGTCACATATGTTTAATGACACAGTGCTTCCTAATGCCTACAAATGAAACCAACACTACTTCCATGATTTTTAACACTTCTAGTACGGTCTTATACACTGAGTATGGTTTTCACTAATAATGAAGTGTTTCATACATGTTTGCCTTCTAATGAGGGGCCTCTTGCTGAGCAGAAATCTATAAAAAAAGACTCAGAAAGTAAAGATAGTTCTTTGATGGAAAATACTTCCTTGGTTGCAAAGGTTAAATGAAATTACAGAAGAATTCCTTGGTGATTCTTAATGTGGCACTAGTAGAGTTAAGATACTTATGTAATTTCCTAAGGGAGTCAGCATATTGCTGTGATGAAGTAAAGAAATAACAAATTGGAAGATAAATTTTGTGTATAGTACTGGACCAGAAACCAGGGCCTCTCATACATGTTAGGCAAATACCCTCTCACTATACACACACACAGACACACACACACACACACACACACACATGCTAGGCAAATGCCCTACCACTATACACACACACACACACACACACACACACACACATGCTAGGCAAATGCCCTACCACTATACACACACACACACACACACACACACACATGCTAGGCAAATGCCCTACCACTATACACACACACATACACACACATAGACATACATATGATGGGAGGGGCAATGATTTCTGTTTTTGCCTAAACTTAGCTGTGCACCTTAGATTAAAGCTTTTTCTGTCTCTATTTATCACTAGACACATCTGTAAAAAATATAGATGATGCTTGTTAGTACTTGTAATTCTATCTGTAAGTCATGTATCTGATAACGGACTTGTTTCCAGTGTACATAAAGATCTCTTACAACTCAAGAGTGAAATGAAAAACAGCCAAACTTTAAAAATGAGCACAGAATCTAACAGGCATTTCTCAAGGCAGTACATACAAATGGCAACTAAACATCACTAATGATGCTCGACACTGCTTGTCATTAGGGAGACTGAAGGACAAAATTTAAATGAGTTACCACATTACATCCAGGAGGATGGGTATAATAAAAAGATAATAACAAGCATCAGTAAGGCCATGGAGAAACTGGAATCCTTGAATATTGCAAGTAAGAACCTAAAGTGCTGTAGCCAGTTTGCAATAGGATTTTAAATTTTTTAAAATGTTACATCTGAGTTATGACATGACTCAACAATTTTAATCTTTCGCATGTATATTCAAGGGAATTGAAAACATACATCTGTACAAATACTTTGACACGACTATTTGTAGAATCACTTTTTAAAATTGTTCAAAGTGCAAAATAACCCAATTATCCATAAACTGATGAAAATATAAAATGCTATATATGTGTGAAATGTAGTAGTTATTCAGACATTAAAAGGGATGGAATGCTTATATAAGCCGTAACATGGATATATCTTGAAAACATTACACTGAGTAAAAGAAGCCGGCCACACAATACCACATATTATATGACCTCATTTACATGAAATGGCCAGAATAGGCAAATCTATTGATGGAGAAATTGAATTAGTTTATCCTTTGATGCTGTACTGATCATCTGAATTCTATAGGAGGTGGACTCTGGGGGAAAGATGCAGGAGAAATCTAGAAGTCACATGGCAGTAGATTTGCTCTGCTACCCAGGTGATGTATGTGGCAGGATCAGAAAGAAGGCCATGCTTTCAGAGTATGAAGTATATACAGTTCCCCCTTTGTACTTAGTTTTATGGGATTTGTAGCACTGAAATCAGCATATTTGTCATGTGTAATATCAATTGCAAAGTAGATATCCACAATAATAAGGTTCTATCAGCCGAGCTCTCCAGAGCAGGACAATTCAATCAGGGGAAGTGCAGAAGATTAGAGGAGTAAGATGGACACACGTAGCATGCTTTCTAGGGATGCTCAAAGACAAAGGATGAGATGAGGAATTAGTCATGTAGGTCTTGGTTATGTAGGTAAAATTTAGGAATTGCTGTTAATGTGGAATAAAGAACTGTGGAAAATTCAAAATTATAAAAAAGTTAGGTCATAAGTCATTGATTGCAAATTAACATGTTAGTCTCTCCTGGGTCAAAAAAAATTAGTAACTTAATAATGTCCTCACTATTGTCATTACTGTTGCTGTTCACATTGTTCTAAGAGTATTCCGTAAGTCTCAAATTTCCTGAGATGATGCGATGCATGGCGGATTATAATTTTTACATGCAGTCTGTTGCATTACATAAGAGAAACTCTTATTTTAGGAAAGATATGATTTCATAGTAGACAACAAACCAACTTTCTCTTATGATTGATACATTGTGTCAACTTGAGAAGTTTAGAAGTTTAACTAACAGACTCAACAGGGATTCAGGATCCTTATTTTGTAAATATCATGCTGTGCAAGAGAAGGGCAAGGAGATTTTGAGAGTGCTACAGGACTCGGGGATGGGTGGAGGATAGGGGGATGTTTGACAACTTGTGCGCAATATAAGGGAAGAGAAGAGGCTTATTTCACCCTTTTTCTCTGGCTGCTGCCTACAAGTGTTGCCCCAGTGCCACGCCACCCTGCCTTGCAGCCAACTGATTATGGACTGAAACCTCCAAATACTGTGAGTTAAATAAACTTCTCCTTCCTTATTTTTGGATATGGGTATTTTGTTCCAGCAATGAGAGAAAAGTAACCAAGACACCTTCTGAACTTGATCCTAATGGGAGACAATCTGTTTATTATGCTGGCTAGTAAACAAACTTTCTATGGTTCAAGGAGAACGTAAGAGTTTTTTTCCAAACTTGTTCACTATAATGATAAGCTGGGACAAAATTTGCTATTTCTTTCTTCTTTGAGACATGCACAACACAGGACACTGTAGGTCTTTCCATGACTGTGCATATACTAAGGTTACGTACATCGGGTGTTTCTTTCTTCTGAAGTGGTTTTCCTTCAAATAAACAAGTTTGTAAAAAAAAAAAAAAAGCATAAGGAATTTGGTATTACAAAGACATTCATGCATTTCAATCAGTACTTAGAAGAATGTTATCTGTGCTAAGATCTTAAAATAATTCCTTTCCCAGATGATTTACTTATCATCCCCTTTCTTCTGCTAGAATGTTGACTCAGTGTTGGCGCTGAGTTAGCTCATGTGCTTTGAGGTTACTATCCTGGATGCTTAGTCTCTATATTCATCAACTATACATTGAAATTAATTGAATGGTTGACCGGGTGAACACTTTGATGGGGAACAAGAAAAAATGCAGAATAGAGGAGTATAATTTGATTCATCATTGTTAAGGTTCTACTTGTTTTTCATTAACTCTTCTGAGGTTATTTCTTGTACTAACCCCACTGTTGTCTCTCTTATCCTGACTTTCTCTGCATTTTAAATTTCTGGAACAGGACACAAAATCAGGAAAAGATGTCCCAGGTAGGAAAGTCAGTTATAGTTAAAGATGCAAGTTTTGTATGACTGAGTCAGCTGGTCAGGCCATTTGTGCTAATATATTTCTGTGAATTAGAACTATTTGGAAATGTGCAGATAGATTTTATTGACAAAAATAATATATTGTTCTTACTTAATAAATAATATATTGTTCTTACTTAAAATTCTTAGTCTTGTGTTTTTTCTTTGCTTTTTTAAATTCAATGACCTTATTAAGGTCTCACCAGCTTTACACATACTTATACAATGTGTTTGTATTTTGTTCTATGCAATTTTATCATGTGACCAACACTACAGTCAATTTTCAGAACAGTTCCATTGCTAAGACCCTTCACATCTTCCTTTTATACTCACACTCACAGTGTCTTCAACCTTCTTCCCAACTTCTGGCACTCACTAACCTATCTATTTCTGCACTTTTACCTTTTTAAGAACATTATATCACACAGTGTGTAAGTTTTTGAAATTAGATTGTTTTCACTCTAAATAAAGTACTTAAGATCCTGCCAAAGTGTGCTTTTTGGCAGTTCATACATTTTTACTGCTGAGTAGTATTCCGTGGTAACGATGAACCACAGTTTGCTTAATTGTTCATGCTGTGAAGAAGAGAGATTGAGGTTGTTTCCAAATTAGACATACTACAAACACAGTGGCTCTGAACATTTATGAACATGTTTTATTTGAGCATATATTTCATTTTCTCTGTGATAAACACAGAAGAATTCTATTGCTGGATGTGGTGAACATGTAAAGCACCTACTCTCTTTGTAAAACCTGTAAATTTTTTTCAAAGTGCCTGTATCATTTCATAATACCAAATGTGTGAACAATTTTTTTCTGCATCTTCACCAGTATTTAATGTTTTTACCATCTTTTTTAATCTTGATCATTTTGATATAAGTAATATATCATTGTGGTTTTCACTTGCATTTCCCTAATGGTTAACAGAGTTAAATATACAGTATTCTCATTAGTGAAATGGCTCTGTGTGCCTTTTACCCAGTTTCTAACTGAATCGTTTCTCCTGTTGTTTTGATAGGTCTTTGCACATTCCGAACACAATAATTCTTGCGATGCATGTAATGTGCAAATACTTTACCTAGTTTGTAGGTTGTCTTTTCATCTGACTTAGGGCCCTTTTTAAAGCAAAATTTTTCAATTTTAATGAAGTTCATGCTATCAGTTGATTTTGTGGGTCATGCTTTTGTTCCCTAAAACTCTCCCTAGTATTAGTTATAAAAAATTTCTCTTACATGCATTTTTACTAAAAGTTTCAGAGCTATGTTTAACATTTAGTAGGTGTTCTATTTTGAATTCATTTTCATATAATGTGTGAGGTTTAATTCAAATGTTTTTGCTTGTTTGTTTTCTGCCTGTGGATACATGATTTTCCAACATCATTTGTTGAAAGACATACATTTTCACATTGAAGCTGATTTAGGCTTATGGCCAAAATCATTTGAGCACCTTTGGGTATATTTCTAAATGCTCTATTCTGATCTATTGGTCAGTCTATCTAAAGAGGTCTTAGTTACTGCTGCTACAAAATAAGCACATTCATCAGATAGATTTCTATTTACTATTTTTTACTTCTCTTTCAAAATCAGTCTATTCTGTTTAGAAGAATATAGAATTATATTTACTACTTTATATTTCTATTTCAAAATTAAGGTATTCTAGTTCCAAATTTAAACACAAAATTTAGAACATGTTAACAATAAAACCAAATTTGATATTTAACAGAAGTTTCATTCAGTAGATCAGTTTTGAGGAAACAAGCATCTTTACTATTAAATCTTCCTGTTCTTGCATTGTATGAGTTTTCAGTTCTTTAGATCTTTGCTTTCTTTCACTAGCATTTTGGAAATTTTGAAGTTCAAATTTTGCATATGTTTTGTGAGATTCACACTTGTATATTATTAGTTTATAGAAATGTCACTTATTTATATTTTATGTCAATCTATCCTAATTTATCCATACATATTAGTTCTATAGGTGTTTTGCATATTCCTTGAGACTTTCTACAGTGACAATCAAATGACCGTAGTTTTGCTTCTTCCTATCACCATGGGTGCTCCCCCTTGCACCCCACCTTACTGTGATTTCTGTACGGCCTAGCATTTTGTTGACCATGAGTAGTGAAAGCAGACCTGCTCGCCTTCTTCCTATCCTTAAGGCAGAAGTATTCAGTCTATTCACTGTTAGGCCTTTTTTATATACTTACAAAATGGACACAGTCAAACTATCCTCACATGTAGTTTTAAACCTCCAGTAAGTGGAAACTATTTGTATTCACTATTAAGTATGGTATTGATTGCTAGGGCTGTGTAAAAGAGTTTTCCTTCCACTTATGGAAAATCTCCTATATTCTTAGTTTGCTGGAGGGTTTTTTTTTTCCACAAATGCAAATGAGTGTTGCATTTTATCAAATGCTTTTCTCTATTAACTGGTATGATTATACATTTTTTCCTTTAACTTATTGATATGGTGGATTACATTTTTTTAAAAGTTGGGTCATCCCTGCATGTCTGAAATAAATCCTAATTTTTACATGTTGCTGAATTCGATTTGCTAATATTTAGTTGAGAACTGTTCATCTAAATTCACGAGAAATGTCAATCTTTAGCTTCTTTTCTTTTTCCTTTCTTCTTTTCATTTTTACTGTCTTTTTCTTACTTTAGCAGCAGCATAATACTAACCTCATAAAATGAAGTACTCAATTCCCATCTATTTCTGGTAAAGATAGATAAAATTGGAGTTAATTTTTCTTTAAGCATTGGGTAGAATTGTCTAATACTGCCATGTGGGACTGAAAATTCTTCTTTAAGATTTTTATTTTAAATTTTATTTTCCTTAAAGGTTTTGGTATCTTTCACATTACCATTGTAACTTTGAGTATCTCAGTATTGTGTATATTTTAAGGAATCCATGGTGCCATTATTTGTGATCCTGACATGCGCATTTCAGTACCGTTTCTACATACCTTCACCATAGAGGCCTCCTTTCTCCTGACACTGCCCTTAAGGAGTCACACCTTGGGGACAGAATTTCAGGAAAGGATTCAATATATAAACAACAATAACTTGCAAATGATTAACAAAATAGGAAGTATTTCCTTTTAAAGCAATGGTTACATTTTAAAATAAAGCAAAGCCTCTGTTGGAGTTAAGAAACCCCCGGAAAACAGGAATACAATTTTGATAGTTTAAATACTAGAGAGTAAATAGGTCACTGCCAAGTGAAGAGTCTCTCCAGTGGGATTGAAATTGTACCTATGACTTCTACTACACAGTGATGGCTTTAATTCTTCACTGCTTTGAGTGGAATTATGAGCTTTGCACCAAGAACCCTAGGACAAATAACAGCATTACTAAAACCGAAGCACCAAGCTACACAGAATTGAGTCATGACAGTGAAGACTCACACTAAAAATTTCTGCAAACAAACACTTTCTGCCTATTGTTGGCTTGAAATTACTCATGAGGGTGGCTTAATTTTGTCCGTATTTTTTAGTTATGTTACAGAACCCTAATACAATTGTTTTTGTTCCCTACTCCACAGACTATGTTCTTTGTTCCTGGTTTGAAATGACTTCCTTATTTGAAACCCTTAGAAATTATATTAAAAGTATGACAAACTTCTCAGACTCTCTCTATATATCAGAGGTTTAGAATGTATAACAACATGCCAATGTTTTTCATGGGTCCCTCATTTGTCCTGACAATCAGAGGGCTCCGATGTACTTCTTGGGAATCTGATGCCTTTTGGCCACAGATTTGGCTCCTGGGAGCACTTCTAGTATGACCCAAGGTGTTTCATTGTGCAGCTTTTATAACCGGGTGATATCTTTTCTCCAGGGTCACATATAATTCCCATTACTATCAGCAAGGTTAAAGTACATCTTTCAAGGATATCGGAAATGTGCCAAGTATGTGAAGACGTTTTAGCTTTTCTGCCTTGATTTAGACCTTCTGTGCTGATTTTGTTGTCATTGGTAGCTTTCCTTTTGTTTCCATTCATTAGTGTGTATACAGGAAATCACCTGTCTGCAGAATTTAAGGCAGGTGTTTGTCTCTCTGTCTCCATCTCTATCTCTCCTGCTGTCAAATCAGTGTATTTTTGCTTGAGTTAATTATCTTCTTGTCTCCTTTTAAGTCAGGGTATCTACAATTTCTTGTCTCTGTTACTCATTTCAGACTGTCACTAGTAAATGCAATATTTCTGCTAACTTCAGTTTATTCTGTCCAATTTATTTTGAAATTACTTGACTCTGACTTTTGATCTAACAGAGTTCATAACTTAAACCTTTATAGAAGCAATATATTTTAATTATTTAGTTTATACAAGTTTCAGAACTATCAGCTAAGATTCCAGAAAACATTTGTCTCAATGTTACAAAAAAAAAAAAAACCAAAAAACTTTTAAAAATTTTCTCTGGTTTTAAAAGTTAAACTCTATAATTTGGACCTCCTGATATTCTCATCCTCATGAAGTATCAACCTTAAATTTAAGAACATACACCAAAAAAGTCAATTTCTCCTCTTCCAAGTTGCTTAGCTTTAACTCAAGATGTACAAAGCACTACAGCAAGTTTTCTTAACCTTATTCCTATGGAATCTATACAAGCTCACGGATGGATGTTAGATAGTTTGAAGAATTTCATGAAATTATTTAATGTTAGCTTCAGTGCACTTACCTAAAGACAGAACCCTTTAAAACCCTTTGAAAAACTCTTCAAAGTGTTCATTACCTTAAAAAGATGCCATTAATCTGTTTCTTATGAGAATAGCCTCTCTTCTAATTTTCCCAAAAAGTAGGTGACATCTAGAAAGAAAGATGAATCTTGTAAATTCTCTCCAATGCAACGCCCATTTTCCTAATCAGTTTCTTCTTACCACCTAATGGTGACCCAGAAGCTGTCACCCACCCTACTTATTATAGCTCCTACTGGGTAGGGTTCAAGGTAGAACCAGTTTATTTCAAGGATTCAAAAATATAAGTCCTTGTTCCTCTCAACCTGATGGTTAGAGAGTCAGGAAACCTAGTGCATTTCTGGCATAGTCCACCATGCCAAAATAGTGCCTGGGTCCACCCAATCCAGTTCACCTTGCTATGCCTGGATATAGTCCACCACTGTGGAGACTAAAGTTGGATACCCTGTATATAGCTGATGTTGTGGATAAACCTGCATAAATAGGTTTATGTAGTTTAACTAAATATTACTATTTTTTTATTTAAATGTATTTAGTGATACTTACAAACATAACATTATATTTATTTATGGGATAATGTGATATTTCCATATATGTGTATACATTGTATAAGGCTTGAATCAGGGTAAACATAGTTATATCTTCAAACTTCATTTCTTTATGATGAAAGCATTCAAGATCTTTCTTTTAGGTTTTTGAACAAGCACATTATTGTCATCAATAGTCATTATACTGTGAAGTAATATACTAACCTTTGCATTCCTACCTGTCACTTATGGTACATGGATTGAATTTACCCCCACTTTGTCTCCCCCCTACTCTTTCCAGCCTCCAGTAATCACCATTTTATTGTCATCATCTGTGATACCAACATTTTCGTATCCTAAGGATGAATGAGATCATGCAATAGTTGTCTTTTACTGCCCGGTTTTGTTTCATTTAACATAACACTCTCCAGTTCCATATTGTAACAAATTATTATTTATGGCTTTCATTATTTTCTTATGGCAAAGCTGTTAAGAGTTAGCCCTCTGCATGTCTGTTAGGCATCTGTACATTCAACTAATCATGAATCAGAAAGACCAGAAAATAATTGCATCTATAGTGAATATGCATGTACCTCTTCCTTGTCATGGCTCCCTAAACAACAGTGTATAACAACTATTTGCATAATATTTACATTGTGTTAAGTATTATAAGTAACTAACAGATAATTTGAAGCATATGAGAGAATATTTATGAGTTATATGCAAATAGTGGGCTATTTTACATAAATATCTTGAGCATCAACATATTTTGGTATCCATAGGGGTCCTAGAACTAATCTCTCTCGTGTTTAAGCCCCAATTTGCACAATTTCCAATCTCTGTTACTCATTCAGACTGTTTTCCTAGAGGAAATATTTCTGGGTGTATTTTAAGAAATCTACTAGCATTCTACAATCTTGTTTGTTTATGTGTGTGTACTTGTATTACTTTATTCAACAGACACTAATGTTTTGGGCACTGAGCATGCTGCTGAAGATAGGAAGTTGTGTGACATAATCCCTGCCCTGAAAGGGCTTACAGTCTAACACAACAGTGAGTTTGCCTTTGACCTTCACTCTTCAATACATAGAGAACACATTTGCACATGCTATCGCTAATGAATTGTCTTATTTTTTACTTTCCTTGGAGTTCTGAAGTTATAACTAGTCTTCCCAGAATTATCATCCATGAGGATAGTATTATATATGCTCTTGCTTTCTACTTATGTGCTGCTTTTTTATACCTGTTTCATTCCTGCTGTCCCTTCGAAACTTCTTCCTGGCTTTCATGTTTTGGGAGAGTTCTCAGAAGTATTCCTCAAATCCTTTTCACCTTTCCACCTTCTCTCTTTCTCTTCAGGCCAACCTGCCAGCTTGCATTTATAACACACAAAATTGATGAGTGCCTCCAGGGAGAGACAGACATACAGTCCAGACTATATGGAACAGCCATCATCCCACTCCTTCATGGGAATGACCTCCTGGGAAGAAAGGCGAGGCACAGTTCTCCCTCAGGAATTTTGTCTGTGAATTCCCAAAGCAAACCACCTTTGGATGATGCCTGTTTATCTCTGGCATCATGCCCAAAATCAGTCTGGTCACCAGCCTCTATTGTTTTACACCAAGCCTCTATTATTCCGCTAAAATGATAGCCCGAATTTATTAAGTTGTGTGCTGTGTGTCTGCAGCCAAGCACCCATAAGGAATCAGATCCCCATAATATGAAGAGGTATTGTGGAAAGACTTTGCTTTGCTATGCTATGCGAGAAAGCTGAAAACGGCAAGTTCCTAGTGAGGAACTTGGGATAAAAATCTTTAAATGTTGTCCAGATATACTTCTGTAGGAATCAAGAGAAGTTATTTTCTCTTCCTTTCTTCTTAACATTTAATCCAAGCATGGAAATGCATATGAAATAATGAGAAGCATTTATTTAATGATGAACTGTGAAATAAAACTGTCCTGAGGTTAAAAAGTAAACCAGTCTGGTTAATAGAGATTCATGGAATTTACTAGTTAGAACGCAGTAAGTCAAAACTTCTCCCAGCTAAACTTTTACTCTATGACTACAGAATAGAATGCAAGGCACTCGGTTTAATGAGCTATGGATCCTCAATTAAATATTTGTTAAAGGAACAAAGTCATGAATAGTACTGACAATGGACCCTGAGAAATACTTGTCAAACTTGTAAGTGCAGCACTTGGCAAAGCATCTTCATGTTACGAAAAACCTAGCCTGGATCACAGCTTGTCTATTGGCTGGTTTTCTGATCATGGGTAAACAATTGCTCTGGCTTTCAGTTTCTTTGCCCATAAAATGAGGACAATAAAACTCCAGAGGGAGGTCACATGAATACAAAAATAATATACATAGAACTAGTTTTCATTATGCCTAAAATACAGTGAGTATGCAACAAATATTAATAATTTTGATACTGTTTATATTTTCTTATAATTTAAAAATTTTAAAGGCAAAACTTCAACAGGGAAATTGGTAACTCACTTATCATCTGTTTTCTGTTGCAGCACTTCTAGAGAATACACATAGCTGTAAAATGGTCACTTAAAGAGAATTAATAGTATTTGCAAAGCAAACTGATTGTTCCTGGGCGTTATTTTTCCCAATGTCTCCAATACCTGGCAAATGTGTTCTACCTTAATTTTCATTTGCTCCATGGAACTTGTTTGCAGTATAATTATATTCAAGTCTTGATTAAGTATTCAAAAGAATTCTTGTTTGGTTAAGTGTGACTTTTTTCAAATTTTCAAATTTAAAAATTTCCTATGATTATATGACCTTCTTCTGGGTCTTACATACTTTCCTTTCAATTAAGGTTCCCCGATAGATGTTTGTCTGAGAAGTACTATATTCATTTAAATTATTCAATGACCATTACCACTTAGTCACATGAATGATGTTTTATGTTTTACCAACCCTGTCTAATCCCTCTGGTGAACTACCGATTGGAGAATATTACATTGCTTACTACTAAAACTCTAGACCAGAACAATGCCAGACATCATAGTTAGCATAAAAATACCCAAAAAATTGTTGAATAAAAGAATGCATAACCTCTCAACTTTCTCTTTTAGCCATTAGCACTAATATAATATATAATGATGAACTAATGAATGCATCCACTTTATTAAGCATGTCTAATAAATTATTTACCAAACATTTCATATTGTCATATTATTTAAATAAAGGTAGCCTAGGTTATTTTGAACTAGTCCTTCCACCCTTGTATCATTTGCCAGCTAGTCTGAGGTATTCAGAGTTTTGCAATAGTTTTTGGTTAAAATAAAAAAAAACTTCACTAAAAAATAAATCATTGGAAATTGATCCATTGAGTTATACTACTAGAGGTTTTGTGAAAAGTGTGTTTTGGTAGAGAAGTAAGTTTATTTCTATTAATATTTGTACTTTCAGAAAAGCAAATTGTTTATGAGAAAGTCCATAAGAGTGATAATAAGGATCTTTGGTAATGTTAAAGAAAAAATCACATTTTCTTTTTTTTTTTTTTTTTTTTTTTGGTACCAGGGATCGAACTCATGACCTCATGCTTGCAAGGCAGGCGCTTATGCCACTGAGCTAAATCCCCAGCCTGAAAAAATCACATTTTATCGATGTCATGGTTAATCTATGTCGAGCTGACTAGGTTGTGATTCCCAGATATCTGGTCAAACACTTTTTCTGAGTGTGTCTGTGATGGGCTTCCTGGAAGAGATTAGCATTTGAATAAGTAGAGAGATATGCTTGAGACCATAATGTTAAGCAAATCAAACACACAAGCTTAAATGTAACATGGTTTCTCTTATATGAAAAACTCAATAGATACATGAAGTCCAAAATAAAGACAAATAATAAGGGGGGGAGAAAGTCATTGAGAAGCAGAGTTTCTAATAGTGTACTTAGTATAATTGTCTTACGTGTTTTATATATTTTTGTTCAATTAGTCTGGTTGTTAATCTGTTTATATGATAATTAACTTTATAATGACTTCTAAGAAAAATAAATGAGTCAGATGCTGGCAAAATAATAAGTAGGGAAAGAAGTTGAGATGGGTTCTATACATGTACCAATTCCCTACAAAGAATGTAATCATTATATATTACAAACATGTACTAATAAAATTTTAAAAAATAAGTAGACAGTTAAAAGGTCTACCTCACTGATATGAAAGGATAGCATACAATCTGCTACCAGCCCAAATAGGGAAAAAAAGTCAGAGGAAGATGAATTTTCTCTATTTAATCTCCTTCTGTCCTTGCTTCCAGTGCAGGTTCTCCACTGCTCCCCACTCCAGTATCTATCCAATCAGAGTCAGGGAAACAAATAGGTTGGTAAAGAAAGCTATAGAAGCATTGCCATCATTTATTTTTATTTTAAAAGCTGCATTCAGTGTTTATAGAAATTTTCTATATATAATTGCATCCATTTCTATATAATTGCATCCATTTGCACCTCGATGAAGTACACTGATTTTAAGTGTAGCATCAAGTAGCTATGAGCACCTGCCCGTGTTTACAAATGATGTTTCTGTTTTGGGTAGGCCATCTTTTAACTTTACCTGGTTTTTTTTTCTCTCTACTTTTTGGATTTCTATTTTCCTCATAGATTTTTTTGATAAGCAGATTTTAAATTTTGAGAAATCCAATGTATCTTACTTTTTTACAGTTAGCTTCATGTCCCATCTAGAAGTCTTTGCTCGCCTTAAAGTTGTGACAATATTCTACATTTTATCCTATAATTTTTACTATTTTGGTTTTAAAATGAGAATACAGTCCATCTTAGGTTTTTTTCAGTATTTGCAAACTCAGCGTATAGTTCATGTCTGCCTGGCCATCTCTCTTTTTAAATAAAGTTTTATTGAAACAGTTTCATCCATGTAACTACGCATTACCTATAGCTGCTTTTACGGGACAGTTAGGTCAGTGGTTCTGGCAAAGATCATATGGCCTGAAAAATTTTATATTGATACCCCATCCTTTACAGATAATGTTTGCAAACCACTGGCATATGATATGTGAAAAATATCAAGTTTCCCTTCACTTACAATTACTTTTCCATGTAACTGTTTCATCACCAATTCCTGAGAAGACATATTTCTTTCATTGACTTGCCTTCAAACATTTGCATGATATATCTTCAGTCAGTTTTTGGACTCTACTTTGGTCTGTTAACCCATCCATACTGTCTTGATTATATCAAGTTTATAGTAAGTCAATTTAGGCAGTATAACTATTCCAACCTAATTTTCCTTTATCAAGATTGTATTGAGTAGCTGAGTCTTTATTACAAAAATTAGAATAAGATTTACAGTCTCTTTGATTGATTGGAATTTCATCCATTTGCAGATTGCTTCAGAGAAAATTAAATCTTAAGAATATTGTGTGTATCCATCCATGAATATAGCAAGTCTCTGCATCTATTTAGGTCTTCATATTTCTCAGTAATATTGGTTGATTTCAGCCTAGAGATCATAGAACTCTTATGATAAATTAAAATATTCATTTTTAAATTTTTAGAATAAAACATTCCATATTTTTAACGTGTATCATACAGATTTTTTCAGATCATTTTGCAGTTGTAGAAGATTTTTCAGATTCCTTAAGATTTCCAGTACAAACAAGCTAATTTCTAAGTTTAAAAGTGAAAACAAGAATTTCTTTTTTTCTTTATGACTTTTACTTCATTCTTTTAAATTATTTCACTGACTGGAAGAGATGGTGAAATGCTGAATAAAAGCGATGAGAATCATCTTTATCTTTTAAGAAGAAAGTATTAAGTATGTCAATTAGTATACTGTTAAATATTTGTGTTTTCATAGATTATCTTCGTTAGATTCATAAATTCACCTCCAATCTTAATTTGTTGCCTTTTCAGGAATAAATGTTTCAGAATAAAATGTTTTCTTTTATCCATTAAGATGATGAAAAACTAGTATCCTTTTCCTGAAGAAATCTGTTTATGTCTGAATAACAAACAGTTTTGTACTCCTGTGACAAGTCTAAAGCATAATAAATCATCCTACTTTTAAATATTTTAAGGTTAGATTTAAAATATTTGTTAATAATGTCTTCATCCTATGATTATAAGATTGGTTTGTAATTGTGACAGTCTCATAAAATGACTAGGGACGTATTCCTTCCACATCTATTTCTAAAAGATTTTGTAACAGCAATGCTATTTCTGCCTTACTTGCTTGAAATTATTAACCAGTGAAACCATCAAGGACTCAGGTTTTCTTTTCAGGATTTTTTTCTGAATTATTACAAATTGAATTCCTTTGTTATACAAAAAAACTATCAACTTTTATTGTTTTTCTATGTCAATTTTGCTTATTTATGTTTCTATTTTAACTAAATTGTTGAATGTATTGAAATAAAGTATTTAATCATATATTCTTTATTCTTTGCAATATCTATAGAATTTATATTGAAGTTCATATTGTCCGCATTTTCCCATTTTCTCCTTATTAATCATGCAATGGGTTTATTAATTTGTTAAAAAAACACACCAAGTTTTAAAAACTTCTTCCTGGTTTGTTTATTTCTGCTTTTCCCTTTAGCATGAACTTTCTTCAACTAACTCTGTACTCTGTTTTCGTCTTTTTTCTAGACTGTTTACATAGAAAATTTGATTTTTTGTTTTCAAATTTTTTTATTATGTCTTCTTTTAGAGCAAATTTCCCTAAAATACTGCTTAAATGGATGTCAAAAGTTAGCTGCATTGATTCAGAGGAAATATATTGTATGATTTCAATCATTTGAACTTATTTATCTATCTATCTATCTATCTATATATATATATATATTTTCTGATGTGGAAGTTGTTCCACATAAGCTTCAGAAGAATATGCACCCTATAGCGGTTGGATATACAGCCATAAATTTCCATTAGGTCAGGTTTTCTGTATTTTTATACTTTATTTTTCATGGGGGAAGATTCTGGTTATTCTAGTATGTAGTAGGAAAAAGTTTCTAAATTTTCCAAACATAATTATGAATATTTCTATTTCTCTTATTCTATCTATTAGTATTTTAGAGATCTCTTATTAAGTATGAACATTAGACCATTTTACCATTATGAAATGACTTATTTTGTCACTACTCTCATTTTCTTGAAATCTAGTTTATTTGGCATTGAACTAAATCTGCCAATTTTCTCGTGTTGGCTGCTTGCATTCTGTATCTTTTTCTTTCTTTTTACTTTCAACATATCAGTATCAGTAAAGTACATCTCTTTCAGACAGCATAAAGTCAGAATCTGAGTTTTTAATTGTAGTGCATAACCCATTTATATTAATCATAATTTTAAGTGGTTAGATGCATTTTTTTATTTGTTTTCTAATTGTTCTTTCTTTTTGATTATTTTATTTTTCTCTGCATTCTTTTGTACCAATATTTTAGTATTTTGCTGTTTCCCCATTGTGTTTTTAGATATATTCATTTCTATATCCATAATTATATTATACATCCTTATCTTCTCATTGTCTCCTTAAATTAATATTGTACTAGTTTATATAAAATGTAACAAATTCATAATGGCTTAATTGTATTTATTTTCTATTTTTGTGTTATTTTGTCATATATTTTATTTTAATTTACATTATGGGACCACTATAAATGCTATTTTTGCATAAAATGCTTTAAGTTTTATAAATTTAAAGGATAGTTCTTTATTTTACTCACATATTGAACATTTTCGTGCTCTTATATCTTCTCATAATTCTAAGTTTCCATCTTCCTCCTGGAGAACACACTGCAGCATTTCCTACAGTGAACATAATGCCAGCAACACATCTCCTTACCTGACATTTAATTCAATATATCTTCATTACACTAGCATCATTGAAGAGCAAATTTGTGGTTTTACAGTTTGCTTTTTTCCTCTTTTACTTAGAATTTGTCATTTCATGAGATTCTGGTTGCCATTACGTCCAATGGAAATGAATCATCATTCACATCATTGTTTCTGTAAGATGTATGTTTTCTCTTTGAATACTTTTAATATCATTGTTTATTTTTTGTATTCAGGAGTATAGCTAAGATGTACGTAGCTGTGGTTTTCTTTGTATGCTAAGCACGGCCCCAGAAAGGCCATGAAATGCGAGTGAGGATCATGTCTTAGTCATGCTTAGGAACAAAAAAAATAGTACATCATAGATCTATTCTAGCTGAACTTAAAACAAAAGTCTTACCGATTAAATAGAGCATGCTATCAAAGTAACCAATAGCCAGAACAAATTCCAACCACTCTCTAGGGTGGGCCAGACTTTCACTTCCTCCGCAGTGCATGGCCTCTGGTATTTCTGTGTAGCAGTGTCTCCTGGGGCCTCTGCTCTCTACCTGACTCATAGGTGCAGAGCAAAGAATCTTGCTCAGCAAATCTCAATTGTTTTCACAGTCCCAAACTGGAATCTGCGCCTCCTCTTCAGCCCGGAGGCTCAGAGAGGTGGCTGCTCGGCATGGGCTCCATCTCCCTCTTAGATTGGTAAAATATTGCCAGGCAAATATAAGTTATTTTTCTTGTACTTCCATTCTCTCTGGTGTTATAATTCTCAGAGTCTGGAAGTCCAGAGGCATGAAAACAATGGCCTCTTATTCTGTCTAGTTTAATACTGTCTTTCAGCTTAAATAGAGTAAGTACCATAACAGCTATTCCCTGGTGGCCAGAAGTGGAATCCCTTTGATTTCTTTGTGTGACTAGGATGTAGACCCACTGTGTGACATCTTCTAAAGGCAAGGTTGCAGGTCTATTGTCACCTGGGATCTAGCAAGTAATAGAAATCCCAGCAGGCAAAAGGGTTACTTGAGAAAAAATTTCAAGGTAGAAAGTATCTAGTTTTCTTTTCTTGGGAGTCACTTTCAAAGGCACAAATTTCTGAGACAGTATAGCAGTGGCTACTATTTCGGAGTAAAGAAATTTAAATCTTATTTGAAGTTCAGGCAATAGCTTTTGGATGCTCATCATTTATCTCATTTTCCCTTATCATGGAAAAAAGAGAATTGAATAGAGTTTTCTTCTACCATCTAGGGTGTAAGAACCTCAGGAAAATTACGTTTGTTAATGATGGCCACAACCAAGTGACCCACAGGTAAAGATTTTTTAAAATCACCCTTCTTATTGAGAAAAAACATATTCATCTTAATAGAATGCACTCATGGATGTCCAAAGAAATAATAAAATATAAGCTAAATAACCCTATGGGAGGTAGGTAAAATTTTAGATGTTGAGTTGGAAAAATAAGATGTATTTGTCTGTTAAGGTATTACTTTGATGACAAGAATAAGATTTTAACAGAAATTTTAAGCCTGGGGTTCTGCAGATCTTTGTCCCTTAGAAGTAGCAGTTTTCATCTGTGTTTCTAGCATAATTACATATCTCCTGCTTACTCTTACTTTCTGACACTGTTTTTGCCTTTGGCCGGACTGTATTTCCTCTATCAGTAAGAAACACATTCCGAATTGGTCCAAGTCAATGTCACTTGGTTTTATGTCTTTTGAGCATAAAGACAGGACAACACCAAGGGAAACATTTACAGGAATCCATTTTAGGACTTATCGCAGTGTACCTTCGTGGAGAATATTTGTGTATGAGGAGACGAAAAGGGATCTAAATATAGCATAACTTTAATAAATTCAGGTGCTTTTTTGATATAGGCATAGGTGCTAGGGTCAATGCCACATCTGAATCAATGTGTGACAACACACTATTTATAGTTCTAATATATCATGAGAACTTGTAGTTTCATTATAAGAAATGAAAATTAGTGTCAGTAGCCTATAAAAGCAAATTGTGCTCTAGTGATTTCTTAACAAAATAATTTGATCATAGATCACAAGAGATACAAGCAAAAAAAACTTGTTAATACTGACTGAGCCACAGTAATTATTTGGGGAGTGTCTTGTAAGACTTCTCATGTTGTGCTAAACTATGGCTCCCTCTGTTCCACCAAGTTCATGCGGCGGGTGAGACAAGTCAAAGGGAAAACTTAAGGGAAAGTTGAAAGCACTTAAAAGACAAATCTTTACCAAGAATGGGCAGGTTAACTTTGTTTTCTCCCTGTGGTTAAATCAGTTTTCCACCTATACCCTATATCGTAAATTAGACAATATATTCAGATCCCCATAAAACCAATATTTAACCTCAAAGAAGGAGACACAGAATAGGATTTGCCAAACTTCTATGAAATGCAGTCTATCCCACCACATTCTCTCCTGCAACCTAATTTATTCCCAAGGTAGGTAAATATGAGAATTAGATCTAATGCTATATATGCAAATGGTTTCTTTGACAAGGTGATTGCTTTGGCAATGACACGTAATGTATAAATAGAATCTATTAGGACTTTTTGACTGGAAAAGAAAAACTGTTTTCAATATTTATTTATATTTCCATTGGGATGTCTAAGAGTAAGCAATTAGTATTATGAAACAGTGAATAATCACATTTGTGTAAAGGCAGTAGCACAGAAATTATGCTCCTTTTCACTGGACTTTCAATTAAGGAAAGCAAACTGACAAATTAAGAACATGAGGGATGAACATTTGAAATGGCACAGCTGTTGGCATGTGTTTTTCTTCATTTTTCTTAGATCCATCTTGGGCTGCTTCTAAGTTTATTTTCAACGATAGGAAAAAAAATTAGTACAGGAAACAAAGCTAAGAAGGCAAGAGGCTTGTCAGATCAGAAGCAGGAAGCTTTTCCAAAAACACAGTGAGGACTATGAAGATTGACAACAGCTATCTGCTCATCACGGCTGGCTCTACTGTTACTCCTTATGCCCAGCTTTGCCGCAAGGCCATGAAACAGGACGAAGCTGATGTCAGATGGATGTGTTTGAAAATCACCCACTTGGGCACCAAGCATCTATATCTATGGGGAAATTAATCAACTTCGTTTCATCTGATTTATCTACAAATGCAGACAGGAATACTACCTTGGAAAGTTTTTCTCTGAATTGAAAATTATCAGTGCATATTACTCAGCTGCAAATTAATAGCAGTTTCTGTTGAGTTCCAGCAAATGCTTTACATGCTTTTCTTCTAGTCTCCCAAATAACCACAGCCCTTAGGAAATATCATCTTTGTTCAGAATTGAAAGCAGTGAAATTCCTGCTTTTATTGGTGTGGCTACTCAAGAGAACAGTCCAAGGGAGAAACTGGGATTCAGAGCCTCTCTGCGTATGCAAAAGGTGTCTAGTCCAAGCTGTGGAAAAAGAGTAGCCCTGCTTTCGTGTCTTTGGTGACTTTTGAACCACTGAATTTTCCCTGGGCAATATTCAGAACTATTCCACAATTACCTAAAACTATTTGTAGGATTAATAAATGAGTGGCTCTTTACAATGCTAAAATATTTGACACCTATAAATGAGAAACGATTGTTTTTACAACACGAGGTAAAGAAGTAAAAGTTTTAAAAAGAATAGTAAATGAAACCCTCTTTGCTGCTGTCATTGCCTGTGTCTCCCCAAAATGTGTATCTTGAAATCCTGCCCAATGACTTGGTTTCTTTCATGTAGCTAAACAAAATGCCAGAGCCTTGGTAACTTATGAAGATCAGAGATTTGTTTTGGCTCAGATTCAGGTGGCTACAAATTCTACATATAGTACTGGCCTCTGCTCAGTTTCCTGTTGCTTCAACTTCTGGTGGAAAGTGGAAGCACAGGCAGATGTCAAAGGAAAGAACAGGGGGTGGAGCGAGTGACCTTGCTTCACAACATCATACTCTTGTTAATCCAGTACCAGGACAGTGAGAAGTCACTTATGGAAAAAGACATTAATGTGCTCGTGAAAGTTCCAGCCCCAATGCCACAGGCCCACAGTCTAATCCTCACCTGCCAGGACTGCCACGCTGGAGAACGGGAGCTCCCCCCACAATTCTTTGGGGTTTATACTCTAATGACAGCACCCACCGATATGTTGATATTAACAGTGGGGACTCCAGGAGGTACAGTAATGAGGTCTAGAGTAGACATTGAGCTGGGCAGGTGACCTGTGTCTATAATCCCAGCACTTTGTGAGGCTGAGGCAGAAAGATCACAAGTTCAAGCCTAGCCTGGGCAACTTAGTGACTATGTAATACCCTGTATGAAAATAAAAATAAAAATAAAAATAAAGGTTTGGAGATGTAGCTCAGTGTGAAAGCCCTTGGTTCCATTTCCAGAACTGTAAAAACAAACAAACAAAAAAAAAACAGTGAAAACTTATTGCCCTTATAAAAAGGACATGAGTTCCCAGTCCTCTCTCTGTCTCTCTGTCTGTGGGTGTGTTTCTCTCTCTTTCTCTCTGGAAAGAGAGTCTTTAAACCAGAAACAGTGCCTTGACCTAACAATAGTTCTGCCAGTGCCTTAATCTTTGACTTCCTGGACTTCAAATAAAATAAATGTGTATTATTTAAGTTACCTATTCAGTTAGAGCATTGTAAACTGTCTGAGAAAACTATAAAACATGAGAATTTACAAACAAAAAATGACATTAATTGATACACGTGGTCTATACGTACATGATTATCTTGTGTTAGCTTTAAATCATGAACTAGAGGAAGGGTTTTGACTATGTGAGGATCGTTCCAGTATCATAACATGACTGGCAGTGTCCCTTAATGCAAGAATCCTGCATTTTAAACAGGACCAGGCTTCACACAGGTTCATGTAGGTAGATAAAACAAATCATAAAATTGCTAGATTTTTATAAGAACCCCAGCCCCAAAACCTATAAGTTCTGTGCTTTTGAGATTCAAATTTACAGACACCACTGGTGCTTTTTGAAAGAGTTTGTAAATCAGGATGAGAGGAAGAACCACACGGGCAAAGATGCGCGAGGTGATAGCTCGCTGTTCTCGGTTCCTCATCCTCCACTGTGGACCCCATACGAGGGCACTGAGGGAGTCCTAGTGTCTTTTGTGATAGTCACCATTTATCCTTTTCCATTTTCCACTATCTGCCTCCACCAACTTTTTGGGGGGCATTTGGCTTTCATCCTTATCTTTCTCCCTTCTTTGATAATGTTTCTCTGCCAGTCTTGTTTGCAATATCTTCTTTTTCTTATTTATCTTCCTCTGTTATCTCTTAATATGTTTTCCCTTTATATTGGAATCATTTGAAAAATAGTCTGTATCTCAAGAAACATTTTAAGGAAAAAATGTATTTAACTAACTCTGTATTTGTTAGCCCTGTCCTTTAAGAATGAAATATCAAATACTAAGTATTTAAAATGAAACATACAGAAGATTTCTTCACAGAAATGCCAGTGAAAGACAATGTAGAGGGAGTCGGGTGACCAGGTGACCAGGTAACCAGGAAGAGGTCTAACACTGAGGAGAGAGAGAAGAAAGAAAGGATGTAGTTTTCTCCCAAGGAAACTTAAGTACAGGCCTGTCTTGAGGCAAGGTCATTCATCAGAGGGTGAACTCCATTTATTGGAGGGTCTATTGTAGGTTCCTGGCCTTGAAGGAACCTTGGCCTCAATCACAATGCAGAGATGGATTTCACAGTGCAGTAGAAGCACTGACAAATTATCTTCTCCGCAACTGGAAATCTGTGAAGTGCACTGTCATGGCTTCCATACTGTTTTTAGACCTGTATCGTGTGTGTGTGAGTGTGTGTGTGTGTGTGTGTGTGTGATTTTGTGTGTTTGAATATGTGTGTGTATGAAATATTCAGTTTATTTATAAAGACTTCATTTTTTGACAAAAAAAATTGGAGTATGTCAGTAAATTAGACATGTGAGCCATTTGCCAAATTAGAGACCTAATTCTGAGAATTATCTTTAGATCATATTTGACAAACTGGTAAAGCTTAGACATATTTTCAGCAGAAAAATAGTGGTATTCAGCATGTTAGTGGTATGACATTCTGTGTATAGTTTAATAAAGGTCAACAGCCATCAGTGAAGTTCTTATATTTCCAGTAAAGAGACATTTATCTCATTGTTGGATTTCTTTTAAAATGTGGATTATTACAATCTCCCCAGGAGCTAGGAAACACAATAGTTGGTAATCAGCGGTAATTGTAAAATTATATAAAAATAAACTAAAGAGAAAATATGGTTGTAAACTTATATAAAAATAATAAATTATATAAAGTAAAGTAAGGGGAGAAAGTATGTTTCTGTTTTATGAATTTTGAACCAATACAATGAGAATTAAATACACAATATAATAGCTACTGTTTCAAATGAAACCATCAAAATATATGTATTCTGTTTCTCATAGTTTCTAAGGACACCAGGTCGATGGTTACAGAAGGGTCATGACCTGCAAGGCTGAAGTAAGAAGGTTCCAGTTCTCAGACAGCGCTGAGTGAAGCTACATCTTAGCATGTGTTCAACTGAAACAGCATATGTAGCTAAACTATGAAAAAGAATATAGTGCGGAAGACACAGTACAGAAAGAAAAAGGAAGGCTGAGAAGCATACTTGTTTAAAGGTACTGTCATTAAGTCATTTCTAAAAACTGCTTTCTAAATAATTTTCATTCATTTGGAGGACAGCCCACTATTTGATCCTCCTTAGTACTCACTCACATGACATCTTCAGAATATTAGTGATATGATTTTATTTAAGTACATCTATTATTTCAGTAATAAAACAAGTATAAGTAGATAAGATGAGTGAAAAGATGAGAAATGAACTTCAGGCAGAGAAGAAAAATCAGGTTTGAAATATGGATTTTTGTCATTTTGGAAATGATGACTGTCCAGGCAAGCCTATGTAATTGGTGATAGTGAATTTTGGGTGATTGATCAGAGGTATTAGAGTTTACAAAAAAAATCAATGCAGTATTTGTGTTTGTGACTATGTATGTATAATGAAGAGATTTGTTATATATAAATGGCTTATACAATTATGGAGATCACTAAATTCAAAATATGCACAGTGGTTTGGTAGGGAAGAGCCAGCAGAGCTAAAGTTTATGTTCCACTGTGAATCTACTGCCATTTTTCATCAAATCCAAAAGAACTGACATTACAGGTAAAGTCAGCATTTTTCTAGAGAATTCTCTCTTGGTCAGGATATTTCTGTTCTTTTGAGACTTTAGGCCCACACACATTACAAAGGATAACCTACTATACTCAAAGTCCATCCATTTAAATGGTAACATCAACCTAAATCACCTTCACAGAAACATTTAAAATAATTTTTAACTAAATATCTTGTGACTCCAGGGTCCAGAAGAATTAATAAATAAAACTGATCAACACACAAGCTTCCAAGATTCCTTATGTGTCTCAACCAGAGCAATTAAATAGATGATGCTGAGTCAACAAGAGGCAAGCTCTCCCTGTGAGTCAGCACCAGGCATTGGCTGCAGTGGCAAGAACCAGACACTGACCTTTTCCCATGAGTTGGCGCCATTCCTGGACTGTGGTGAAAGAGAACAAGAAGTCAACAAGAAGCAAGTCCTCCCGTTGAGTTGGCACCATGCACAGGCTGCTGTGGGGAGAACCAGATGCCAGTCTTTTCTGGTGTGAGGGTTGGGAGACAAGAGGAACCAACATCTCCCCTGCATCCTGCTATAAGCAACCAACTGATCCAGAGGAACACAGGCTGCAATGATAGCTATTGAAGTAAAATACAATTTAATGTTTGTAATGTTTAGTGTTTTGCTGACTTTGCAGATCTAAATCTGGTAGTCAAATCATCTATTCAGAGAATAACAACGTGCAATGTAGCATCTATGAAGATCTCCTTCTGAAGGTGGTAGCCATCGTTAGTTACTTATTGTCTTGAAGTCCTTCATCAGTTTCATTGTTTTGTTTGGTTGGGTTTTATTGTTTTGTCTTGTTTGATTTTGTTATAGCCAATGGCATGGGTAGCTATTTCAAAGATAACAAGATATATTATGGTAGCCATTTTGGATTTACTATTGTTTTGAAGTCAATTATTGCATTTATTATTTTGTTTTTATTGGTTCTATTCTGTTCTGTTTTGTTTGACATATTGAAGGTATTGGGCAGCTACTTTGAAGACAATGGGAGGCATTATGGTAACCACTGTTGATTTTTTATTATGTTACTGTTTTGAAGTCCTGTATCACTTATGCTGTTTTGTTTTTATTGGCTTTATTCTGTTTTGATTTGCCTGGTTTTATAATCTTTAAAATTAAAAAATTAAAAAACAATAGATGATGTCCAGCCCACTCTGACAGTAACAGTAAGAGTAGGTCATTACATCAGGAAAGTACAAAGTCAGGTCAAGTACATTATAAAAATATTTTAGAAATCTATACCCCCTTTTTAGACTTGATTTAATACATTGTTGAAAATCAAAGTGGATTTTCTCATTGGTCGTTCTTTGATGAAACATTTTACTGTTTTACGGCATATATGAGGAAATCAAACACATCTTAGATGACAAGTGAATATGTATATTCACGTGACAAGCATTCAAAACTCTGTACCCAGAAGACTGATTCACTTCCTTTGTTAGTTAGTACACCCCCCGAGGAAAACCCAACCTTGACTTCTATTACTGAAGATTAGTTATTCTTCTTCCTGAATATCATATAAGTGAAGGCATAAAAAATTTTTACCATTCACATCTAGATTCCTTCATGTTATGTCTAATACTGTAAAAGTACTATGATTACCCCTTTGTGTGGATGACAAATGAGCATGCCATAGTTTTATATGCAGCCAGTCTTCTCTATCCATAAGTTCTGCATCTGTATAGGCAACAACCACAGATCAAAAATGGAGAAAATTTTGTGTCTTTATTGAATATGTATAGATGTTTTTTCTTATAATTATTTCATAAACAATGTAATATAACAACCATTGAGATAATGAAAGCCAGATGCTTCCATACGTACACAAGTAGTGAGTTTCCATTTTAAGAGAAGACCTTGGAACTAAAATTGGGTGGGTAATGCATCACTTCATCCTTCCTGGAGAGAGAGAGACTTGTGCTTTGCAATGCAAACAAACCTGCCAGAAAGAAGAAAAAAACCTCTACTACGTGAGCATGAGCCAGTGTCTGCATGTTAGGAAGAATGATTTGCCAGGTCAAATACTACTAGGAGTACTATTTTTAGGAACACGGAATTTCTAGGTTCTAAATTACATTTGTAAAGCAGCACCTTTATTCAGAATTCTTTAGACTGCACAAAAACACTGAGAAATCTAGGATAAAGTATCACGCAGCATCTTCCTCTTTCTCTTGAGATTAATAAATGTTTTCACATATCAGTAAGAAAAGAATAAACTATCACTGTGGAAATTCATTGTTGAACATCTACCATGTACTTAGACATATTATTTGACATCATTGCTTTAATAGTAATTGCTGGATATGTCTACATTTATGAATTGTGGAATCTAGTGCGAATTTTTTAAACTTGATTCCATTAATTTCTTAATGTTCTAGGTTGGTATTCAGGCAGCTCCAACCACAATTTAAAAGGTTAAGAAACAGCGGTATAAAAATTCCATCTCAGCAGCATCCAAGTGTCATGGTTTATTAATTCTGTCAACTTGTCTGGGCTAAGGGATGTTCAGATAGTTAGTGAAACATTAATCCTGATGTTCACACAAAAGAGATTAGCATTTGGATCAGTAGATTGGAAAAAAATTCTAACCATGTGAACGAATATCACTAGAGGAGTAAGAATGTAGTCTTTGCCTAAACTTGAACATCTGTATTCTTCTGCTCTTAGACACAGAAACTAAAAATTTTTAGAACTTGCAACTCTGACCTAAACCCACTATCACAATGCACCACCACCCACAGCTCTCAGGCCTACAGAGTGGGACTGAATTATACCACCAGCTTTTCTAGTTTTCCAGCTTATAGCCTGCAGATGGTAGAAAATCTCAGCCTCCATAAGTGGCCTGAGCTCCAATTCCTTTATTGGTTCTGTTTCTCTAGAGAATCCTGACACATTAACCATACTTCCAGGTACCTTGAGTTTCTCCTGTTATCTACTGTCTCAGTGCAACAGTAGAATTTCCAAGAAAACATAGAAATCATAATAGAAAACTATCGTGAGTGACAGTAGGGACCAAGAGCCAAAGCACCTCACGTGAATAATTTCTCAATTTTTCTGGTGATTTTTTTTTGTTTCTCAGTTAATAAAACATAAATAAAAACCATCAATACTAATAAACCATAATAAAATAGAAAACACTAAAGGCTCATGTTATAATTGTATTGTTATCAGGAAAAAGCAACCCTATGGTAACCAAATGCTCAGGTCAGCCCTTTAGAACTGTGACACATTTATAACAAATCTTCCTAAACACAATACTCACATGCATTTGTCATCTAACATTAAAAATAAATGTAACAAATTGAGTCATTTCCTCTTTTGAATTTTTGCCTTTTTGGAATGTTTGCATCTTAACAGGAATATGCATGAAAAATAAGTCATTGCTAGAGGCAATGCATTACTAATGTTGAAATGTTAGGCATTTTTTATGGTCCAGTTGAAGAAGAATTTAAGGATGAGTAAGTTTCTCTGTCACACTGTCACATAGAGTGCTCATATCACTTGCTGTCATTGTCTCCTGTGTAGTCTTCCTAAAGTGCCTTAATTTTTATTGAAAAGTTGCACTTCGGAAAATAATGTCTGCACAGTTGCAATGTGATATAGTGAAATAACACTTAACAAAGTCTCAAAGATCCAATTTAAAGCATGTCCCCACCACCCAGTAAAGAAAGTTTAGTGAGGACCATGCTTAAGGGAAGGGTGTTGGAGTGTTTAACTGCTGAAGGTCTGTTGAATGAATATGTGAGTGAGTGGAATGGACAGTGTAAGCAATAGGCTGCTCCATCTGTGGACCAAGACTTGGAAGCACTGGTCACAGTGGCTGATTGGGCCCTGATCTGTGGTTCCATGGCAGTTAACATATGGCACAGTGGCAGCCTCATGCCCTCCTTAGCTAATTCATGTCCAACTCCTTATGAGGGATGCAGCCAGGAAGACATCCGAATGGTCTTTCTCTCTTTCTCTCCCTCTCTCTCTCTCTCTCTCTCTCTCTCTCTCTCTCTGAAGGATACTCACCATTTGTCTGTTGTACCATCATTTAAGAATACATAGCACACACATAGGAAATCAGAGATGGAAATTAATTAGTCAAAACCCACAGTCATTAACTGCAGGAAAAGGGGCTTTATGGAGTTAAAAATGAAACCAAACTGCTCCCTGATCTTTTTTTTTTTTTAGTTTGTCTTCATATTATTTATTCTTTTTTTAAATTTTATTTTAAAGAGAATAAAACAAAAGAGGGCAGTACAGAGCAGATCAGAACAGGACAACATAGGCTACACAGTATTTTACATTAAGACAACCAGACATCAACAGTAGCTTACACAAATATATCTTTCTCTGCTATAGTTGAGCATAGTTTCAAATACAATAATATCAAACATAACAAAATAGTATAAAGCCATGCATAGAGTGAAAGAATTACAGGGCTTTCTGAACTGAATAACAGAAAATGATCAATGGGTACTATAAATCTCATTTTCAATAGAAAAATTTTGTTTCAACTATCACACATATTCAAATCCCAATAAGACACAATGTGATAGATAGAACCAATGGGAGTAGAATAATAGAAGCATGGTAGGACTTCTAAGAAGGATGATATTAAATCAGCAATAGCTGTCATAATGTTTTGTTTTCTTCAAAACAGCTGTTCATATCATCACGCATGATATAGTCAAACAAAACAGAATAAAACAATTCCAACTGATGAATGAAAACATTGAAAGGCTTCAAAGCTATGAGATGGGGACTCATGCTTACCATAAAGTCTCATATACTCTTATCAACTCTCATACTAGGGAGACTATATTGTATTTACCCTTGTGAGTTTGGTTTATTTCACTTAAGAGAATGGTCTCATGTCCATTTATTTATAAATATCTCGATGTGATCATTCTTTATAGCTGAGTAGTACTCCACTGTATAAAAATGCCACAACTTTTTTATCCATTCCTCAGTTGATGGGCACTTAGGTTGTTTCCAGGATCTGGCTATTACAAATTGTGCTGCTATGCTCCCTGATCTCAAAGAAAAAAAGGAAAAAATGAAGCCCATTCTTCCTGAGAATTCTGTCTTGGTACCCTTGTGTGCCACTGTAGTTGCCTCCAAAATCTGTATCTTCACTTTCAGTTCCTGACTCATCTACTTCCAGGCAATTGAACTAGCTCCCCCTAGCTATTGCCTGCATTTGGCCACAAAGGCCCTCCCTCCAGAGCCTTCTGCTTCTATCCCAATCAAATAAGATCATCTACCACCCACCTGAGATGACTGCTAGAAATTCCTTCTGAGTTCTTCATTTTGACTAAGGAAAAACTGGACTCTCAACCCAGATGAATGGGTTGCCATGGCCTTTCCCAAATCTCACCTCACCTAAAAACAACCCAGTTGAGCCCTTTTCAAAGACATCAAAAAGTGGGACAAAAAGCCTATCAACCACTGTTACCCAGAAACCTGATAAAAGAGAAGTATCTGATGTCTGTAAGAAAATCCAATTTGATAGATGACTCTATCCTTTGGCTATGAGTTATAAGGGCTATGGACACAAAAAATAAATGCCCCCTCCATCTACAGGACACAAACAAACCTGACTATCCAGGCCCACCTCAATCTGAACTTCTCTTTGCCCTGTTAGGCCTGGATGGATAAGACAGACTGAGCTCTGTCAAACTGGGCCCTTGAGAGCCTGCAGTGATTACAAAAGTTAGGGGCAAACCTGTGACTTTTCTGGTAGACAGTGGAATAGAACTCTGTCTTCAAAAGTTCCCTCTGTCAGAAAGCTACCATCACCAGGGCAACTACTACTCTTGCTTCTCACCCCTTCTTCCAGATATAAACTTGCATTCTGGGAGGACATCTCACCAAACATGAATTCCTGTACAAGCCATCTCCATATAGGTTCTGGGAAGATACCTCCTCTTCAAGTTAAAAGCAACCAACTCCTTTGCACCAAGCCGATCAGCTTCCCTCTCATTTAACCCTGTACTTTCAACATCCACTGTTCCCTGAGAGGAAGACGATGCCTGCATCAATTTGAGACAGGAAACTGAAACCCTAAAGCTCTTAAAAGCTCTTCTCTCAGAAGTATGGGCTAAAGACCTGTCCCTGGCTGTGGCCATTAACCCTGCAATCACCTGTGGCATGAGAAGCACAAAAAGGCATCCAGCCTGCATCAGCCTGATAGACTGTTTTTGTTTTTGTTTTTGTTTTTATTTAAAAGAGAATAAAACAAAAGGGGGCAGTACAGAGCAGATCAGAACAGGACAACATAGGCGACACAGTACTTTACATTAAGTCAACTGGACATCAACAGTATCTAACACCATATCTCTTACTCTGCTATAGTTGAGCATAGTTTCAATTACAATAATATCAAACATAACACAATAGTATAAAGCCATGCATATAGTGAAAGAATTACAGGGCTTTCTGAACCAAATAACAGAAAATGATCAATGGGTATTATCTCATTTTTCATAAAAAAGAAAAAAATTTGTTTGAACTATCACACATATTCAAATTCCAATAAGACACAATGTGGTAGATAGAACCAACGGTAGTAGAACAAAAAAAGCATGGTAGGACTTCTAAGAAGGATAATATTAAATCAGCAATAGCTGTCATAATGTTTTCTTCAAAACAGCTGTTCATATAATCACGTATGATATAGTCAAACAAAACAGGATAACACCATTCCAACTGATGATTTAAAACTTTGAAAGACTTCGAAGCTATGAGATGGGGCCTCATGCTTACCAT
>PVJX010011394.1:0-53745 GCA_004027295.1 Dolichotis patagonum | reverse complement strand
CCACACCACCACCATCATTATCATCACCATCATCACCATCACCACCATCACCACCATCACCATTATTATCACCATCACCATCACCATCACCACTATCACCATCACCATTCTACAATTATCAACATCATCAACCACACCACCACCATCATCACCTGCACCATCATCACCACCATCACCATCATCATCACCATCACATCATCACTGTAATCACTGCCATCTTTAGCATTACCTGCACCATCACCATCACCAATTATAATCGTGCAATGATTCTCCACATTGTCCCCTGGCTGTATGACCTGAACCAAGCACCAGTCTGTTGCCTCTGCTTGGCTGACCTGAATGCCTGAGTTTCTGGTTCCTGAGTAGCACAAAGTTGACCTCCAATAAAATGGCCTAGGACATTTGTGACCCTAAATCCCTTAAGATGGAACCCAAGCCTTGGTCACCCAGTGTTTTTCCTTTTTTCAGGATATCATTTCCTACACGATGTGGACAAACCCTGTAATCGGCCTCACTTCCTGAAAGAATTACCATGGAACTATGGTCAGAACCACTTGGCCAGGACCTTACCATGGGCCAGTGGTGCCAAAGAAAGACACAAAACAGCTCTTGCCTGGGTGCACCTGCCACCCTGCCCATCTCCCTCAGGGCCTCGGCACCTGGGGGCTCTCGGCTGGCATGGTGGCATTTCTGCCACCATGGCCGATGGTGGCATCTCAGCCTTGGGACACATACCACCGGCTCTATGACTGGCAACTGTCCCTCACAGCTCTGGGGGGCCACAGCCTGGCCCCTGGAAAGGCCATACCACAGTGCCCAGCCTCCCATGCTCCCGAGCCTCAGACATAGTGGCTGCCCGACCCGGGGTGGGGGCTCTGGGACTCCTACCTCTGCCCAGTGTTGACCTTGGCCTGGCATTTTTGTGGCTTCAGTGGGTGGCATCTGTCCTGAGGCTTCTTCTGATCCCCCAGCCCCAGATGATGGGGTGAGCAGTGCACGATGCTGGGGAGAGGACGTGCTGTGGCTGCCCCAGCCTCCTCAGAGGGGACAGACAGCCCACTGCCCACCCTGTCCCCAGCAGCCACCATGCCCTACCCTCACATCCTGGCCTTGCCCCCTCCCTCAGCCCCAGCCCCGGCGACACAGCTGCTATCAGCTGATTCAATTTGCTGCCATCTGCCAGGCCACCTCCTGCTCGTCCACCATGTAACGTGGCAGGTGACTCCACTCTGTCCCTGGTGGCCACCTGCCACTGACCACCTCCTTCTGGTCGCCTGCTGGGTGTCTCAGAGCCAGGACACACTCAGAGCTGTTCCTGGGCTGGGCTCCAAGGGCACGGTCCCTTGTGACTCTGAGAAAATGACAGAACCTCTCCGAGGATGCAGAGGAAGATGGCTTTTGCCCTGGGGGCTTTGGAGGTGAGATGACAGGAGCCAGATAACGTGTGTCCCGCCGTCTGTGCTGCCTCCAGGCCCAGGGAGAGCGAAGAGTGGAGGCCAGGGGTCCCCCACGGGCTCTCTCCCCCACCTGGATTTGTCAGCCAATGGGCTCCACACACCGCAGCTGCACACATGAGGAAACTCAGGCGCACTTCACCCTGTCCTCCCGTAGCACCTCATCTCTGAACATGAGCTCCTGAGGTCATGACAGTGCAGGGGGCCCTCGAGGATCAAAAGAGGTGTCCAGGACCCAGTGCTCGGGCTGGGAGGCTCCTCCATCTCCTGTTCACTGGTGAGGTCCCCCCATCATTCACCGACAGCTGCCTGCACTGCCTGGAGGGCCCTGGCTGCTTGGTCCTGAGGTGGCGTCTGTGCTTGCTGGACAGGACTGCAGGGTCTGTGACCAGCCAGCACGTGAGCCTGACGTGTGAAGGACAAGCTGACGGGCAGCAGGGCCAACGCCAAGTCTGCAGATTGCACAAGCCTGAGGGCGGCCTCCCAGATCTCCCACCCGGGAGGAGGCCGCCAGCTCCTTCCCACTGGGGCCTGAGTTCTCATCGGGCCTCGACACCCATCGTGGAGTGGACCCACAGGGCACAAAGCCGGGCCAGTCTGCAAGCCAGAGTGGCCTCAGGCACGCCCTTCTCCTGGATGCGCTGATCTCCTGGGAAAGCACAGCCCCTGGCCCCGCACAGGGCAGATGGCCTTTCCTTGTCCAGGCCATGTCCACCCTGTAGTTGGTTCACACTCCCATGTTGCTCTTCCCGCTGTGAGTGGTAGCACTGGAAGCCCCCGCTCCACATTGAATGCTGTTCCCACGCTCCCACACCAGCCACTGGGGCCTGGATACCACACTTCTGGCGTCCTAATGCCATGGTCATTCCAGTGTGTCTGCATAGCCGCAAGCAGAGATACCCTCCCAGGCCAGGCTGTGCTCCGGTCCCAGCTCCATGCATGGCCCCAGGCCCGTGTGTGTATGTAGTGTGACCAGAGGGTGGGACATGGAGAGGCAGGGACAGAGATCTGTGTCCAAGCCCAGGTGGCCAGGTCTGCTGAGGGTACCTGCCCCAGGGTGGGCCATCCAGAGCCACAGCCCCAGTAGGTCACAGCCGGCTCCCAGTGGGGAGGGGTTGATCCTTACGCAGCGAGGCCAAGCCAACGCCCCTCAGGCATCGTGGGCCCCGGGTGGCTCTGCAGCCACCTGTCTGTGCAGATAGGCACGTGGCCAGCCCTGTCCCCCTGACAGAGCACGGACTCCAGCCACCACCCCAGCTGACGCACACACACAGACACAACCAGGAGCAGACCCATTCAGCCACGTTGGGTGGAGACTTGGGTACACGACACAGGACGGCGAGCACAGCCGGCCACAGACACCCTACTCACTGCCAGGTGGAGCCACCTCATACCCCTGTCCCAAAGCCCTGGAGCCCCTATTACAGCCCACGTAGCTCGGATGTGCAGGGCACTCCAGGAACAGCCTTGCGACAAGGCCATCATCCGTCACTGGCTCCATGTGCCTCTGCATGCCCCTGAGCTCCCATTGGCCAGCCTGGGTCACGTCCCTCCCTCCCCGACCACAGGTGCCACCTGGGTCCTCTGTGCACATCTCAGGCCTGGCCGCCCTGCTCCAGTGCCCCTTATCAGAGTGCTGGCCTGCAGCTGTCTGTGCCTCTGCTGTCTGGAACACTCTGTGAGCCGCTTTGGGCCTGCCCGGCACCATGTGTCACAGACCTGAGCAGCCACTGCGTCCACAGCCGGGGTGCAGGAGGGTCAGAGCCACGAGCACCAAAGTGCTTCCAGTGTGAGCACCAGCACGGGGAGGGTCAGAGGCCACCCGGAAGCGTCCCTTGACACGACAACAGCCGGAGGAGATGCCTCAGTGTCAAAGGACCCCTGCAATACACCAGCGTGCTGTGCGGCGAGGGCACATGGTCAAGGTTCTGGGTCTGCCGGGCAGGGGTCCTGGATGCTGGGGGCTGTGTGCAGTCACAAGTGTCCTCATGGGGTGGAGACTCAAGATGTAGCAGACAGTGAGGGTGACACAGGGAGTGGAGAGACACAGTGGCCAGGCCAGGGTGGTAAGGGTCATAGGACCACTGGGAACTGGAGGGGCAGTGCCCGTCTCGGGGCAGCAGGAGCTCCAGGCCCAAAGAGCAGCGTGAGGGGGAGGTTTGCATCAGGCACAAGGTCCCGTGTCTCAGCACCCTGAGGCACTAGGAGACACCCCAGTGGGACACGTCCCTGAACCCCCCACAGGACCCTAACTGCTCAGCTACCAGGAACTCAAGCTCCTCCCTCTGATCTTGGCTGCTCTGCACCCAAGGAGGCCCCCAGAGGCGGAGCTGCTGGGGCCTGGAGCCTCCACGCATGTCCCCTGCATGTCACCCAGCAGGTGTGTGTGGAGGGTGACACCAAGTACAGAGCCATCAGGGATGAGGAAAAGAGATGAGTGACACGGGGCCTGTGCTGGGACCTCAGCACCAGCATCTGCCCCTCAAACGTCAGTGCACCTGGGAACCACCAGGACGCCCTGACCCGCAGGCTCCTGCATGCCCAGCTCAGGGTGACAGTCCACGTCCCCAGCAGGTTCCCTGGGAAACTGCGGCGGGGTCCCGGCATGAGCAGTGACGTCCCCTGGCCAGAGACCAGCAGCCTGGACAGCCTCGAGAGCTCCCTGGAGACATGACCTCCAGGCCACCCAACCCGCTGTGTCAGCTCCTCTGGGCAGGCCCTGCAGGGTGGGATCCGGGTCCCAAGGCAGCAGCTGGGCCTCCCCGCCTCACATAAATGCCACTGGCTGCTGATGTGCGTTCAGGGAGCCAGGGAGGCCTCGGCACCCTGACATAGAGTCAGCACTCAGCGCCACCAGCGCCCAGGTCTGCACAGGAGATGCCGAATCCAGCCCAGCATGAGATATGTGGCGGGGTCCCCACCCACTCCCTGAGGGCAGGGAGCCACCATGGGGCTCACACAGCAGGCCTGGGGGTTGGAGAAAATGCCCCGGCCACCAAAAGAAGGTCCTTCAGGCAGGGTCAGTGAGAGAGTGGCTGCGCAGAGCGGCCAGGCCCCACACCCCAGAGTGGAATAGGCAAACAAGGGTCTGGTGGGAGTAAGAGCCAGGGCCTGGGGCTGAGGCAGAGCCACAGGGCGCCCACCGCCCTGCCTTTCTTCCCAGGCCCCTTCCTGAGACCCTGCCGGGGAGGAAGAGGCGGCAGGGAGGAGCAGAGGACAGACGGGTTAGCGGTGCTCCAAGATAAACACCCAGAGAATCCGAAAAAGTGGAGGCCTATTACATTGGCCATGGGAAAAAAATTAGCATTAGGCACTGCATTTTAATAAAGCACCCTGTCTGGTTTTGATTTCACAGATGTAAAAGAGCATGCAGGCAATCCGGGGCTGAGCTGGCCTCCTTCAGACTGTTGTTAGAAACCGCGCTGGGGACTCGAGTCTCTGGGATTCAGTTTACAGAGATTTCTTCAAGTGGGGAAAAGGGAAGGCAGCAAGAAGCCAAGTAAACTCTGGGGGGTTGTCGCTGGCGATGTGCGGGCACAGGCCTGGTGCCAGCCTCTCCCCTTACACTGCGCTCGTCCTGTGCCTTCTAGAGGCTCCCAGTGGCGCTGGGTCCTCGTGATCCGGTCACTGATGGAGCATGGCGCCCTCACACCGGGCACAAAGCCACAATGACACACACTGGGCGAGCCCCGGCAGGACCTGTGGACCCTCCAGCAGGCCGGTGGGCACTGTTCCCGCCTGCCCACTGCTGGCTCCCAGAAGCTTCCCAAAGGACAAGCCCTGCAGGGGCCTTGGGATCGGGCTCCACCCGTCCCCTGGAAGTCTGGAGCCTGGGGTCCCCATGTCCCTGGATGCCTCAGGAGCCAGCTCCTCGGCAGCCCGAACCCAGTGAGTCACAGCAGCGCTTCGATCCTTGGCCGACCACATCCCCTGGCTGAGCCAGTGCAGAGCTGGAGCCCTCCCAGCGAGCGTCGTGTTTATTTTGCTTTGCATACATTTTTCCAACACAAAGGAGCTTAAATACACGCAGCACAGTGCACCCTGTCTCGCACATTCCAGAATCAAGTGCCATGGGCTACTGCAGGGCTCTGGCTGGGGCGCAAAGGGCCTGAGGTGTGGGCATGGCTTGTGGTTCCACCCCAGTGGTTCCCTGGGGGATTGGTGGCCCCACAACTGCAGAGCAAAGGTCAGGCCCCAGGAGCAGAGGCCCCCAAATCAGCTCTCTCTCCCTTGAGATCCGGCCCCCAGACCACCTGGCTCACCGCTCCCATGGCTCTGTCTTCAGCGGTTCTGGGGAGACTGACTTTGAGGAAGGAAGATTGGGGCCCATCAGAGCTACCTAATGGGGGGTCCACAGGGAAAATGCGCCCTGGGCCCATGGAGAGGAATCTCGCCCAGCCCCTCGGATTGCCCCCCAGTCTAAGAACACTGATGACCACGAGGAGAGCAGCCTGTGGGTGCAGGCAGGGTGGTGATGTCTGGGTGACAGTTATGGGGTCCTGACAAGTGTGCATGTCATCGCATGTGCACATGAGTGTGCGAGTGGGTGTCTGAGTGTTCTGTGTGAGCGTCTGTGAGTGTCTGTGCAAACCTGTCCATTAGGGTCCAGGCAGCCGTGCACGCGTGGGACTGAGGGCTGTGTCCGTGGGCGTGTGTGTGAACAAGTCTGGGGCCTGGTCAGGGGGGAGCAAGGCCTTTGAGAACCCTCACTGCCCTCGCTCAGTGGCGGACAATGGACATGGCCTGGGCCTCTGGGGGGTGGCCCTCGGCCCCTGACAATTTGTGTGACCGTGGCCCCTGATGATCTGTGTGACCGATGGCACCACCGTTCCAACCCCAAGGGACCCTGGCCCCACAGGGAAGCTGATGTGTCACCATCAGCCACGTGGCCCCGGCAGCAATGGGGGAGACTCGGCGCCAGAGGCAGAGGCAGTGAGGACCAGCGGCCAAGGAAACTTGTGCTGTTCTTTCCATTCTCCTGCTGAAACAGCCCCCACTGGCCACGGCTCTGGGGTGGCAGGAACGGTGTCCAACAGCCGACACGACCACCCCCGCCCCGGGATCTTCCCGCAGCAGTGGGCCCAGTGCCCAGCTTCCTCTGCCCCTCTCCCTGCAGTGTGTCCACAGGGTCACCAGAGTGCCTGGGGTGTCCAGGACAGACGGGAAGCGTTCATCCTGGAGATGGAACCACATTAAGAGCTGGAGACTGGCGGGGCTGGAAGGGGCCTCAGGCAGACGGGATGAAGAAGGAACGGGTACCCCTGGAACACATGCAGTGTCTCTGGCACTCAGGAGGCCCCAGCGACACAAGGGTCTCCTGCTGGCCGCACCACCAGGGCCAGGTGGACCTCGAGCTGGGCAGGGCAGCCGAGCTAACTCAGCTCCCACTCCTCCTACCCTGCCCGGCTGGCAGCTTTCCAGTTCCTCTCGGCAGAGGAGCCCAGGGGCGGCCTTGGCCCTGCAGCCACCCCTCCCTGCAGGCCTGGGTGTCACGGGGCCCCTGGCTCATCCCTACCCTGAAGCTGGGGCATCAGCTGCTGCTTCTGCCCTGCCACAGGCCCTGAACAGGAGGGGGCCGGTCTGAGGGGTTGGGGTTGCCCCTAAGGGGACAGCAGGAGGAGAAAAGGGTGCAGAGAGGCCTGAGCAGAGGTCTGGCAGCCAGTTCCCTCCAACCCTGGCCCATCCGCAGGACAGGTGGGGCCAGAAGGGGCCCTCAGGCAGATGGGTTGGAGGAGGAGCCGGTGATCTGGGAGCCCCGTGGGGTGTCTCTGGCAGGTGGGGGTGGCACTTGTAACCATGGATACCTGGTAAGTTGGCCTCCAAGAGCAGCTGTGGTAAAGTCCTAGAGCCCAGCGGGCGGCCACCCCAATGTGGGTGCAGGCTGAGGACCTGTGCATGCTCGCTGGAACCCGACCCCAGCGGAGGTGCGAGCCCTCTGACTTCCTGCCGTGCCCCTCCTGCCCCCGCATGTCCTCCATCCCCCAGTTTACCCTCCTGGTGTCCCCTGGGGCATGTGGCAGGACTCTGACAGCCTATGTCCTTTCTGGTCTCAGTGTTCTGGGGACAGGGCTGTCTCGCCTGCTGTCCCTGAGCAGCTCCCACTCCGGGGTGGGTCACGGGTGCTCAGGTGACAGCCCCTGCGTGGTGTTCAGTCGCCTCCTGACCTCAGCTGCTGGGAATCAAGGGTCAGGAACGCCTGCGTGCAGGCTTTTGAAGGCGCTGGTGCCCACTTCTCTGGTGACCCCTAGGCAGGGACTGCAGGACCCTGTGTTTCAGCAGCCATGTGGTTTCACGTCCCCACCCCCAAGGTGAGGTGCCCACGGCCCCCCACGCCAACCGGCTCTGCACTGCCCGCCTCTCCCCCGTGCCACCTCAGCCCCTCTTGGAGTTCGGGACACGGCGCGTTAATGCCCTGGGGCCTGTGGGGTCCCGAGGGCCTTTGTGTGTGGTTTCAGGACTTCTTCCTCCTGCTAACTGGATTATTTGTCCTCTTGGTGTTGACGTGGACACAAGTCCTCTCTCAGGGAGGTGGTTTGTAAACACTTCTTGGTTTGCAGTTTGTTTTCAGGATTTTCTTTTTATAACTTTTGATAAAGTTCAATTTATCAGTTGTTTTTTTTTTACAGCTGTTCCTTGTATCAGAAGAATATTTACCTAAGGAGTCATCACAAAGATGTTTCTGTTATTTTTTCTAGATGTTTTATGGTTTTAAATTTTACCTTTGGGTCTGTGAGCACTGTGAGCTGGAGCTTGCAAAGTGCGAGATGGAACTCTAAGCCCAGGCCTGGCCCCGTCTGCGTGCTAGCGCGGCTGCGCCAGTGCCTCTGGGGACATTACTGTTACTCTCCTGAATGCTGTGGGCACTCTAACTGCAAGCACCCTGTCCTCCTCGGGCTGGGGCCTGGCCCCTGTCCTGGCCTTAGGTCTCCGCGTCTTCCCGTGACCACTTCACACCGTCCCAATGGTGATGGCGAAGACCGTGCCCCTCTTGTGATTACATATGTGACTCTCCCCACTGTTTCCTCTTTCAGAGTTGTTTAAGTTCCTTTCCCTGTATGTTTTAGAACTAGATTTGGGTCTTAGATTTTTCTTATCAGTGCTTTGTGGCTTTAAGTAATTCAAATCCTATATACATTTCATCACGTTTATCACTATTAACTCACGTTTGTGCTTCACTGTCTAGGCTACCACTTTTTAAATTCAGGGTCTAATTATCCATTGCTAGTGTATTTAGATACAATTGATTCTTATATTTACCTTGTGTCTAACACCCTTGTTAAACTCATCAGTCATTGTATTTTTATTTTTGTTTTCCTTTTCTTCCTTCCGTTCTTTTTTTTTGTTCTGGAAGATTGGAATTTTCTATAAAGTTGATCATACTGAGTCTTATAAAGACAAGTTTATTTTTTATTTCCAGTCCACATGCCTCTGATTGCTTCTTCTGACTTTATTTCACTGGTGGAAACTTCACATTAATTTGTTTTGTTTGTTTGTTGTACCGGGATCGAACTCACGACCTCGTGCTCGCAGGCAAGGGCCTGTGCTGCTGAGCCCAGCCCAACCTCACATTCATTTGAAGTGATAAGAACGGATATTCCTCACCTGTTTCTGACCACAGACTGCAATAGTCTCACCACGAAGTGTGCTGCTAGCCCCTCACAGATGCATTCCTCTGGTTCCAGGTCTTTCTTACTCATAATCACCATAGTGTTTTTTTATCGTTGTTTTTCAGATCATTCATGGATGGTGAGCTGTGCTAAGTTATTCCTGTATACACAGCCTCCCTCACCCACATTTTTCCTTGCCATGGTTTCAGTTACCCACAATCAACCACTGTCTGAAAATATTAAATGGAAAATTCCAGAAGTAAATAATTCATGTGTTTTGAATTGCACACCCTCGTGAGCAGTGTGGTGAATGTCTGCGCCATCCCACTTTGTCCTGCTTGGGATGTGAATCATCCTCTGCCTCACCTCTCCATGCTTTCTACACCAGCCATGGCTTAGCCACTTGGCTGCCATCTTGGATTTGGGTGGCCTGTGCGTCATGGGGCTTGTGCTGAATTAACCCTCGTTTTCCCCAGTAATGGCCCCAACACACAGAACAATGGTTCCGGTTTGGATCTGAAATGGCTCCCAGGGGCTGGATTCTGGGGGCTCGTTTTTGGCAGGTGGGCTTGTGGGAGGCTCTCCCGCCATCAGTGGGCTCACCTGTCGATGGAGTTGTGATTTGATTGGAAGTGATGGACACTGGGGCAGTGGGGCCGGCTTGGAGGACTGGCTCATGGGATACGGCCCTAGGCCTGTGTCTTGTCCCTGGCTGCTTCTCTCTGGCTCCCCCTTTGTCTTTCTGCTTCTTGGTCACTGTGATGCTTTGTCTGTGATGGCCTTAGAAGCAATGAATTCATGTGACCTTGGACTGATCTCTGAAGCTGTGAACCAGATAACCTTCCTTCTTCACAGTGATTTCTGATATTTTTTTCAGCAACAGAAGCTATTGCAGCAGTGACATGAACTGGGGCAGACAGCACACAGGGACAGACGGACTCCGGCACACTGTGACAATACTGCGTGGAACGTAAGCACCACATCATGTGACAGGGCTGGGACTATCAGAGGCTTCAGGCAAACTGAGGTCCTGGGCTGTGTGCCCCATGGATAAGAGGGACTGCTGCTTCTCAGGGCTCTGCCCTAAGGTCACTGGTCTCCTGCCCAGGGCTATGATGACAGAATGAAAACGACAAGAGCTATATTTCAGTACAAGGGGAACTGGGATGGTCAAAGGCCAGCGAAGGACTGTGACCAGGAACACGATGTCCTTGGACTTTATTGGGTGCACAGCTTGATTAGGGGTGCTGCTGGGCTGCAGGAAGCTGTGGGGGTGAACTTCCGACAGCGTCAAGGTTCAAGGATTGAGAAACAATGCGTTTTTGGAAAAACACAAAAACAGATCGTGGTTAACTGGTAAGCTGATTATCCACCACTGGACTCCTGAGCTGGGAGGGGCTGAGATGAGAGTCAGGAAGGCCCTCAGCTGCCTTCTTATCTTGCTTTGAGGCATCAGAGCCTCAGACCATTTGCGAGTCTTGATTCTGGCCAATGGCTTAAAGATTAACGGGTCTGTGAGCCAGCCACGGGTCTCACCACCAGTCTAGGACAGACCCTGGGTTTACTCTTGCGCCAATTTATTAGTATCAAGGAGTGCTCTGCACCACGTCAGTCTGGGCCCCAGCAGCTTATGTAGAGATGACCAAGTGTCTTCTCTTCCTTCCTTCTTTTCTCCTTCTCCTCCTCTTTTTCTTCCTCTTCCTCTCCTCCTTCTTTGTACTAGGGGTTGAACCTAGGGCCTTTCCCTAAGCCACGTCCCTAGGCCTTTTAAAATTTATTTTGAGGCAAAGTCTCACTGAGTTGCTAGGTATCCAAGGCTGGGCTTACACTCAGAATCCTCCTGCCTTGGCCTCCCAGAGTGCTGGGATTATAGGTGTGCACAATCCTGCCTGGCTCTGTTCTTTTTTCTCTAATGTGAGCATTTAATACTGTGAATTTCCCTCCAAAGTAGCACTGGAGCTGCAGTGTGCACATTTTGACATTCTGTGTCTCTGCGTTTCTGCAGTCTGAATACTTTCTTGTTTCCCTTGTCCATGTCTACCTTGACATACAGGTTACTTCGTATGTGGTTTAATTTCAAATATTTAGGAGTTTCCAGATACCTTTCGTTAGTGACATCCAGTTAAATTAATCTCCTCATGGTCAGCAAACATGCTTTGTGTCCAGCCTTCCTGCCTTTGCCGGATGCAGGTGGATGTCCTTCCCCGGGACTCCCACCAGTGGCTGGGGTGTTGGGTCAGTGCCCATCGGGTGAAGCTGACCGGTGGCTTCTTCCAGTCCTCTGCAGCCGCTGACGCCACTGCACCTGTCAGAGTCGAGGGGGGCCATGGTGCTCTCCACTGTGCCTGTGTGGTGAGGCCCCCACCCCCGTTAGGGCAGCGCCAGGTGGGCACTGCCTTGGGGGATTTTGCAGATGGAATTACAGTCTCGTCTTTGATCCCTGGGTTTAAGGAAAGGGATCAAGCTGCAAGGCCTGGCTTAGCAGGAGGACTTTAATGGCAAGGCAAGGCATATCCAAAGGTGGGAAGAAATTTGCGCTACACACAACAGCTTTGGCCTGAGCCAGCCCCACCAGCCTGCTTCTGGCCTGCTCAGCCAGCGCCCAACTGCATGGGCTAATTCCCTATGCGTCTTTCTCCTTCCTGCCTGTGTCTGACATTTCAACTTCTGGTTCCAGTCCTCGGGCCAAAGCCTGGCTGATGCAGATACCAACACCTCGGCCCAGCTTGGGATTTCTCTGATTCTGCTTGGGGTGTCTTAAGAGTTAGACCTAGGCAGGGCGCAGGACGTCCCTCATGACCGCTGCCTGATTGGCACATTTCTCGTGCAGAATGGACCTTCTTTGTCCGTGGCGGCGTTCTTTGCCTAGCCCAGCTTTCTGCTGAGGAACGTTACGCTGTGGATCTTAAATGTCCTCTGAAGGCTCAGAGACCAGGTCAGCAGTCTGCAGCACGGGAGGTGGGGGTGGAACGTGGGAGGTGAGATAACATTCTTCTGAAGATTCTACTCAGTGCCCTGTGTCCTGCAGTCCTTCCACCCTGGTTGTTGGGAACACGGACCCACCCCAGCCCTGGGTGAGCTCCTCTTCTTTCTCCAGCCTCCAGTCTCAGCACACACACTCTCCGATCAATATTCAGCCAAACTCAGGGAGCCTCTCTGTAGACCCAAAGGCTCTGGAGATGTCTTGGCAGCCCTCCTGCTCCGGCGCTGTGACCTTCCATTCTTGCTGCTCTGGCCTCCCTGAGTTCCAGGTTCTCTGTCCTCTCTGCAGAGCCCTCTGTTCCACGGCTATGCCCTGCGCCAAGTGGTGCAGTCACGGACCAGGGGCTCCCTTCCCTCGGCCGCAGCCTCCTGCTCCCCTGTCCAGCATCTGGAACTGTGCCGTGGACATCTCCCCCCTTTCCAGGCCTGCAGCAGGAGGGTGAGTGCCGCTCCTGCCTATCCGTATCAGCCAGACTCAGAGTCCAAGGTCAGGAAAACTTTCAGAAGACTTCTGTGGACAAGTGTAGAGCTGATAACTTTTTATGTCTAAAATTTAAATATAAACTTAAAAATCCACTGCCCTCCACCATCATCTTCACTGCACCAGTTAATGGAAGGATGCGCAAAGGACATTTCCCCGGCAGCTCTGGGCCTTATGCCAATGTACATCCTCTCCCTAACTCCTTCAGGAAGCACAGAGGACGAGCACTTCCCACAGGCCGTAAGGGTGGACCAGGGAGCAGAGACACCCTGTCTGTCAGGAGCGATTAGGAATATTGCTATTATTATAGCTGTGTGTGTTGGAAGCCAACGTCTGACCTTCATTGCACGTGGGGCCCTGGTAGCACAGGTAGCAACAAGCTGGGTCTGGAGCGGCGTTGATGTCACCAGAGAAGCAACCCCCGAAACGCACTTTACACAACTCCAATTGTCCCCTGCAAGCCCTTTGCAGGACCTCCTACCCCTGCAGCTCATGATGACACCCCAGGAGCACCCCGTGCCAGTTTCCTCTTTAATACCCAAGGGTGGGAGGCTGCAGCTGTAGCTGTCACACACAAGGGGCCTGGGAGAGGTGTGGTGTCACCATGGGCTCGGGGCAGCGATGAGCTGGTCTCAGGAATCTCAGAAAGCACAAAGTGCTTGACAGCTACCCACTGAGGGCTGTAAGGTGGCGCTACAGGCCACAGCTCTACTCTCCAGCAGCCCTGGTCACGGTCACCCCAGCCAGCTGCAGAGCAAGGGGACACCACAGAGCTGGGTCATGGCCAGGGTGGAGCTAGGGCAGCCGCTAGAAACAGAGCTACCACATGGTCCTGCAGTCACCCCCAGGTACGTGCCCAAAAGGGATGGGAATCAGCACATCAGACACATCTGTGCACTGGGTCACTGCAGCACCAGCCCCAGCAGCCAGGATATGGGGCCAGTCCAAGTGTCCACCCAGAGACACAAGAATAGACAATGTGGTGTGATGCACCGTGGAATACTACTCACCCCTGAACAGGAAGGGATCTGGTCCCTGCCACACATGGATGAACCCGGAGGACGTCATGCAGAGCGCAGTCACAGGCACCAATGACAAATCCCATGTGGTTTCACTTCTGCATGGTATTTTAAAAAGTCGACCTCACAGAAGCAGAAAGTATAATGCTGGCCACCCAGGGCTGGGCTGGGGACCAGGCAGGGGTCATGGGGTACAAATTCCAGCTACAGGATGCTGAGTTCTGGGGTCTAACGCTCAGCAGGCAGATGCTGGCCGTAGTGTGGTACTATATGGAGTGGACAACGGGCATGCATGGCCGCCCTCCCCCCACGGCCACCGTCAGGGTGAGAGTCCTAGTGGAATGGCTGCGGCTCAGTTTACCAACCGTCTTTACATGGGGCTGTGGCTGGAAGGCAGCGGAGAAGCCGAGATCCCCATTCACAGCGTGTCTACCTGACTGGCACCCTGAAACACTCGGGGGCCAGAAAAGGAGCTGGCTGTCACAGGGCCATGCATGTGGGCGGTGAGGTGCACCACTCACCACAGAACCCTGAACCCGTGAGACTGGTGGGACCATGTGGTAGGCAGCAGAGCCATGGCAGAGTCCTGCACGGCTGCGGGAACTGGGCTCCCTCTGGGACACAGCTCAGTGCTGGCACCCTCACTGATGTCCTCCCAGCTGGGTGCAGACAGATGGAACCAGCCAGGACCGGGTGGGACTGGTCCAAACACAGAGGCTCAGCAACCATGTGGCCAGTGGCTGAAGTTTGGAATCAGCACAGGGCTGGGGCCTCCTGGCCACTGGGCGTCACTGGCTAGTGTGATGAGACACCCACACCCTGGACTGGGAGCTCACAGCGATGGCACACGGCAGAGACAGCCTCAAGGTCACCGCCTGATGCTCCCAGGTGGTCACTATCTTCTGCTGTGGCAGTACAGGCCTCCTGGGACAGACGTGGGCCTGGGGCTCACGGTGGACCCCTCGCTGCACAGGAATGGGAATCCGGGTGCGGTGGCGCCGCCCCAAGTTTGGTTCTGAACCCAGTGACAGAACTGTGCACACTTCCTTCCTGAAACTCACACATAGGGTCCATGCCCTGCAGGCCGTCTTGTGTCTGTCACCTCTCAGTTCCCTCCACTCTCCACACAGGCGGTTCCTGGTCACTGCTACATCCCACCCTCTTTCCAGGGAACCCGCCATCCGGGGCACACATGATCCCCACTGGTCCTCTGGGTTTCAGGGCACACATGATCCCCACTGCCCTTCTGGGTTTCAGGGGTACCCTTCCCACTGCCCTGGGGCTCACTCGGCCCCTAGTTCTTGCTGCCCCCATGAGCTGGAGTCAGGTCTCTGGGTGTCTATCTGTCTGTCAGCTCTCTGTCTCTGCAAACCTGCTACCGGACAGAAGGATGCACAATGCCTTTTGCCACCCACTGCCAGCCCTGGGACACTGCTGGTCAACCCAGGTGTTCAAAATCAGTGACTAAGTGAGAAGTCAACAGGGACAGGCTCGGACCTGGACAGGCCAGGGGGTGATACAACCCCTAGGCTGCACACGTTGGCAGTTAGAGGAAAGGAGGTTACCGAGACCGCTGGGTGCCCTGTGCCAGGCAGCCTGGGCACACAGAGAACCAATGACAGGAGCAGCGCTGTCCTGGCCACCGCCCCCATGGCCCCAGCTTGCACCCTGGTGGGGCCAGGCAGGAGCCCTGCTGCTCCCGGTCCCCCAGCAGCCTGGTTCTATGTGGTCCCATGTGGGGACACGGGCAGCCCCAGCCAGCTCCCCCCGCTGGACCTAGCGCCAGCCTTTGGAGGCAGAGGCCACACTGACACAGGGCCCTGCGCAGGGCTGGGAGGCTTGGGGAGCGGGGGTGTGAGCACTGCCCCGGGCAACCCTGCATCTGGCCGGCAAAGTGCGAAGGGATCGGTGACACAGGGCTCAGGGGTGGGGGAATCACCAGGTGTGTGAGGCTCCTCTGCGCTGCAGGACCTTCCAGGCTGGGGAGGGGTGGGAACTATGTCGTCCAGCTGGCAGGACAGAACTGCTGGGCTCCTCCTTCCCGGGCAGAATTCACTCAGACGGTACAGACGGAGTCAGGTCACGGGTGAGGAGCGGGGAGTCCGGGGTCCTGCGGCTCCCTCCATGCCCTGGCCAGCCTCTCCTTGGCCCTGGGACCTCTGGCAGCTCCTGCCCCTGGGTCTGTGCTCTGCATCCTTGCTGCCAGCTGCCGCCATCATGGGGACCCAAGGCCGGCTCCTCCCCACCCGACTGTCCTCCCACCACCACCATGACCCCTCTGGCTACAAAACACCATGGTCTCTCCTGCCCGTCAGTGGCCTGGGCCTGTCCTGCAGCCACGCGTTCTGGATAACTTGATTGAGTAAGTCATTAATACAGAGGAGCAAGGAATCTTTCGTACCCCAAAGGAGGAAGGGAAACAAAACTGAACAAAATAAAGAGTCACCCGTGTGACACAGGGTACAACAGGCTGCCACAGGCTTGCGCTGCGAAAGCAGAAAGGCGGAAAAGACATTGAGAGGCGCCCCCCCCCATCTCCCGTGCTGCCCGACACTTTCACTGTCCCTACTGGTGGGCCCATAAAATAGTCCTGCTTGAAAACTTGTCATCAGAAATCATTTCTTCCTCTTTTCTCCTCCTCCTCCTCCTTTTTTTTCTTCTTTTTGTTTTAGCCTTGAAATAAAATGGATTGGTTAAAAACAAAGAAATAATTTCAAAGCCCTAAGGAAACCTGTGGATTAAAGCAAGGTGTCAACCGCGCGAGCTCTGTGAGATCTAACAGGCAACATGGTGGGGACGCGCTGCACCCCCAGGTCTGTGATTTAAACCCGAGTTTCACCAGCACCTTGTGGAGCCCAGGGCGGCTCGGTTCGTCACAGGCCGCTCTGACAAGCTTCCCAACCTCGCTGGACTCTGCACGGTTCCTGGTGTTTTCTTCCTGCTGTTTATTATTCTTTCTTCTATGAACACCACCCCGCCTGCCGCGGTCCGGCTTTGCAGTTGGTAACGTGCATCCCCGGGCCGCTGGCCGGTGCCCGCGCTTCCTCGTGGAAACCAGGCCCGGTGCCGTCTTAGGCGCCAACTTTCCATCTCCATTCAGTGAAAGTTTCAGCCACGGACATTTCACAAGTCTGCATTCATCCAGCAAGTTGTCTCTATTTATGATTGTTTTTAATGCTTTCACCAAATTTAAACGCTTCAAAGTCTTAGGCAATCTGAACGACATTCCATTTGGGAACAGAATATGAATATATCCAATTAAAAAATATGGACCTCATCAGGAGATCACTCCACAAGCCCAGAACATTCCAGAGCGGAGTCGTCACCTGGCTTTCGGCTGTGACCAGCGAGTCTGCGCTTGGACGCCTCGGCTCACCCAGCTCTGCGGCTCCTTGCCCCGGCCAGCTCTTCCTGCGGCTCCCACGGCACAGGCAGCGTCTCCAGTGCGGGCTCTGGCACATCCCATGTCGTGTACGTGGACACCCCTAGCAGGCTGTAAGCAGGAGGTATGGGCCTGGTTCTGTCCCTCGAGGGCCTCCGCTTGGAGGGAAGCAGGTTCTGGCTGTGAGGTGTGCCCCACCTGCACCGGGGTCTGTGCTGCTGTCACCTCTTCGCCATGGAGACTTTAACACGATTTAACAAAAGCCTCTGCTGTGCCTCGCCTTCCCCACCCTGCCCGCTGCTGGCCTGGCCGCTGAGTGTCACCACTGAGTGGACTGTCCCTCTTTCCTGCTCCTCAGAGGTCCCAGAGCAAAGGGTCCCCTCCGTGCAGGAGGATGATGGTCTCAGCCCCAGAGCGGTGACAGGGTACAGAGCCTGCTGGTGCGTGCATCTTCAGAGATAAAAATGCCATTTCACAACAGGAAGCATAAAACCTCCCTGAGAATACGGCAGATAATCTTAAATTATGGGGTGAGCGCTAAGACAAATATTTAGAAGCTTTGAGAAAATACAGCTCTGTTTGGAAGGAAAACTTGAAGTCAGAAATAGGCTCCAGCATCACTTTCGATTCAAGAAGCCGAGCTGGATGTGAGAACCTGAGGAGCGGCCCCCACCCCCTTGCCTGCAGTCCTCAGGGCTGTTCCTCCCACCACCCTCAGTCGCTGGGTGCAGCCCTCCTGGTGGGCTGCTGAGGACGCCACCTGGGAGGGCCAGGCTCTGTGCGGATGCGCACAGCGATCCCTGCTCCAGCCTCATGGCCCTCGCCTGGCTATATGACCCTCAGGGAAACTGAGGCAGGAGAGGGCATGATGGCGGCCCTTCCACCCCAGGCGCCAGGTCTGGTCCAGCATCCTGGCAGTCCTGGAACCAGGGCAGTGTGGGAAGGCAGTGCGGGGCGTGGATGGCCCCAGGCCTTGAGGAGCTGCCCTGAGCCGGGAGGATGGATGTGCCAGGGGTGTCACCCAGCACAGCACCTGGGGCCTCTGGGTTCCTGGTCCCCTCTTATGCCCACAACCACCCTATGGATGCAGCCTGCAGTGCCTGGGAAACCAGCAGCTGCCCCAAGCTTGGAGCCAGGTCAAGGCCAGGGTGGGGCGCAGGGGGCAGGTGCTCACCCTGGAGGATGGGGACACTTGGTCCTGACTCATGGGCGTCTGAGTGGGTCATGGAATCAGAGCACCAATCACAGTCACCTCATAGGCCATGAAGACTGTCACCACCCAGGCCGCAACAGCCCTTCTGGGTGACAGTTCCAGGGCTGCCTTACCTTGCCTGGTCCACCTGGGAAGGGGACAGAGATGGTGTCCCAGGGAAGGGCCTAGACATTCTGAGCTGCCCCTGGAAAGGCAATGTCCCCCATGACCCCATTGCATCTGTCCCCTGCCCAGAAGCTTAGTCCCCTGGGCCCCTTAGGGACAGCAGCAGAGCCACCGGCCGAGAGTCCTCGAGCAAAGATGGCCCTGGGTGCTGGGGACAGCAGAGGCAAGGCCAGGCGTGGGCAAAGGCACTGGTCTGGGACGTGACAGTGTCCTCACCCTTCCTGTGTGACTTTGCTGGAGACCCTGCAGCCTGACAGGCTGGGCTTCGGATCCCTGCCTACTAGCACTGCCGCACCCCGCCTCCAGGTCTACAGAGTGGGCCTCCCTGTCTCCGCGGTAAGGTCGCCTCCACCTGCACTGATTCCGCTCTGCTACCTGTGTGGCCCAGAGGCCCATCCACTGTGGCTCTCAAAGTTAGGTGCCTGGGCAACGGTAGGAAACACACATCCTTGGGCCCTGCCCTGGACCCCCGGCCTGTGGTTGTCACACTGTAGGGACAGTGACCCCACGGCCAGCACCCAGCATCCAGCACCTGACCACTGCCTGTGCACATCACCGCAAGCAGGCGCTCACCTCCTAGAGCTGGTGCCACCAAGGACATGAGGCTGCCTGTAGGAGAGGACAGCGGGCACAGGGCTGGCTCAGTCTCTACCTGTCCCCACCCACCTGTCCCCACCCACCTGTCCCCACCCACCTGTCCCCACTGGGACAGCCAGGCCTGGGGAGGCGGAAGCACCATCACCAGCCTTGAGGGAGGTTGGGACACTTCCTCATTGGCCTCTGTCACAGCAGAGACCCCCCCATTGCTGTCCCTACTCCTCTCAGGAACCCTCCAAAGAGGACACAGGATGGGCAGTCACTGAGAGGGGCAGGCTGTCCTGGCAGGCAAGGACACGGCTCAGCCAGGGAGAGAAGCTCTCCTGCCTCCAGCAGTCCTGCTGCAGGTGGGGCTGTGCCTGGAGGGCTCCATGCCAGGCTGTCCCCAGTGGAGAGGAGCTGCCCCAGGAGGGCCCTGTCCTTCCGGGGACTGTGGGGTCTTAGTGGAGCCATTGGTGTGGCCCTGGGCCAGGTGCTGCTACCATGTGATGAAGCCCTGAGGGTAAATAGAGTCCCATGAGGATGGACTGGCTCAGCTGCTCCTTGGCCCCGGGCTGGTGAGAGCCTGGTGCAGTGGCCTCTCTGGAATCGCTTTTGGGGCTGTTTGCTCCTGGGCTACACTACCAACGCGTCTGCACCAATCCCAGCTCTCACCTGAGGTCATCGTCCGTCTCTGTGAGAAGACGGCGTCACCATTTCCACCCCTGCAGCCAGGTTGTGTGTTCCTGGGTCAGGCGCGGTTGGCATGGCAACAAGGCTGGGCTGAGGGCAGGGAGCCTCCTGCCTGCGCTGGGACAGTGCATGCCCTCCTCCACCTGATGTGTGGCCACACGGGGGCGGCTCCCGACCCTCCTCACAGAGTGGGACGCAGCTGTGATTTTCGTCCTCATTTTTAAGATGAATCTGACGCTGACCCTTCGTGTGTGCCATTGAAAGCTTTTTGAAGTAGGTGCCTGGACTCTCAGGGGGAAAGACGCCTCTTCGCGGGTGGCACCAGGAAATCTGGATCTGGATGCAGGAGGAGGACTCGGGACCTGGCCTCGCCACATGCAGGACTGAGGGCCAGAGACGGAACCACGAAGGCTACAGCAGAAAAGAAAGCACCAAACTTCAACACCCTGAGCTGGGCAAGGGTTTCCTAGATAAGACACCGGACACACAGCGAAGAGAGAGAAGAGGGAAGATACAGGTTGGCTTCAAAACCCCAACTTCCGCAGAAAGGACGCGTCTGGAAGACGAGAAGTGAGAGAAATGCTTTGCGTCCTCCCTCTGCTGCGGAACTTGCACCCAGAACACATTGGAAACCCTCCTACCACTCAGTAACACCCACAAATCCTGGTCAAAGTGTGGGCGAGGACTGGAGGCTGCGAGGGACAATGGGCCTGGCTCCTGCGGGTGACATGGGGCGCAGAATGATGTGGCCGCCCAGTGCTGCAGCAGCAGCAAGGGTGAGGCCTCTGATGGACCCAGGCGGGGCCCGCTGGGAACGGACTCCTGTGGAGAGGACCGGCAGACACGGAGGAATGGTGGCTTGGGGATGGGCACAGCGGTGTCCTGCTGGCCGGTGACCGGTCCCTGCCCACGCCCAGGCTCTGCCATTTCATGCAAAGAGAGGCACAAGCTGGGCCAGAGATGGGAACAGTGGGGGACGTGATGCACAGGGGCTGGAGCTGGGGCTGGGGCTGGGGTCAGGAGGAGCCTCTGTGCACCTCCCCACGTCCTGCCAGACAGACGGACATGCAGGGGCCAGGCTGTGTGTGACCCAGGTGCCACTCTCCTTCCAGCATGAGCAGACACCCCTGACGGACAACATTCGTGGGAGACCCGGGTCCCTGCCCCTGCACAAAACCCGGAGCAGAGGAAATGCAGGCAGGGAAGGGCTGCGCAGGGTCAGCGGTCACACTGGCTGGAGCGGCACCCGGGCCCGGCAGCCACGTCCTCCACTTGGGAGCGATGGCTCCTGATGGCCTCGTCTGTCCTCGGTACACTCGGCTGTCACAGCACTGCCCTGCGGGTCAGGGGCTCAGCACCCACCCTGCTCAGTCTCTAGGGCACTCATCCCATGCACCCTCACCTCCCCACACCCATGCAGTGCCCCCTGCTGGCAGCCATGAGCATCGTCACAGGTAGGACTCCCATTCGTGTGCCCCAGAGCAGTGGGCACTGTGGGCAGCCCTGGTCTTGGCCTTGGCCTGGGACAGTGGGCACGCCTTCCCACCCACTTGGAAAATCCCTGCAGGCACTGGGCAGCCTCACGCTCTCAGACGCCACGTGGGGGGGTGGGGACGACCTGGAGGACCCGCCTGGGCCGCTTTGATGCCAAGGGTTGAGGAGACCAAGGCAGGGGGCTCCGGGTGGAGCCAGGCACTCCCACGACAGCGAGTGAGACCCCACTGGGCCATGGGGGCTTATGGCTCTGCCCCTTCTTTCCCTGGTGTAGAGGGCAGCAGATGGTGCCAGGCGTCCCTGCCCAGCTTGTGCCCAGGCACCCCCTACTCCCTCCTGGGCGATCAGCCAGGGCAGGGGTTCAGAAGTCGCCCTCCATACTGTCCCTGCCCCACACGGATGTGAGTGGAGTGTCAGTGCCAGCCTGGGGGGGCTGCTGGGCACCGCAAATGGAGTGGGGTGAGGGTGGGGCAGCACTTGGAGCGAAGCCCTGGGCAGAAACTCGCCTCTGCTCGGAAGCCATCGGCGCACACGGGTGGCGCACACGGGTGGCGCACACGGGTGGCCCAGGTCTGGAAAGTCATCGGGCAGGTTTCTGTGCGGAGCGCATACAGATGGTGGCCACGGCGATGCCTTGCGGCCAGCTCTGCACAGTCCCTAAGATTTCGGGATTCGAGGAAAGGACACTTTCTTGGAAATAAAATTGTTTTCAGGGGAGGGAAGGGATTTGCCGACTGCTAATTAATCCTTGCGTTACATAAATCCACATGCGGAGACCCAGAGAGGTGAGTGTCTTTTTCCCAGTAGCACAGACACTGAGAGAGTATTCAGAGACCGCCCCTGGCCTTCCAATGGGGCCACTGCTGCCCAGGCCAGGAGACCTTGCTGGGGATGGGTGGACAGCAGCACAGACGACGGCCACAGGGCAGCCAAAATCCACAGCTGCCGGGGCTGCAGCCTGGCCAGGCTGTGAAGGGAAGGCAGCTCGAGACCCTTGATGCCAACCCGGGATGCTGGGAAGCCGGGACTCGGCACCAGGGCCCAGCGGGCAGTCACAGATGAACTCCAGCTCAAGTTAGTGCTCGGCAGGACCTCAGCCAAACGGTTATTTTCTCCAATACATTCTCAAGTGAAATCGTCCTCTGCTGCAGTTCTGAGGACTGACTTCCATCCAGGCCCGTGACGCCAGCACAGCCTCAGCCAGCCGTCTCCCCCAGAGAGAGTGGGGGATCAGAGGCGTCCCTCCAACAGGTGGCAGGGCAGGCATGGCTCTCCCTGGTGTCACAGAAGACCCAGGGGTCGAGGATGCAGAGAACCCACATCCTCAGAATAGTTAACTCAGAACCTGGGAGGAGCCAGTGACTGAGGCCCGGGCCAGGGACACACAGATTGTCACTGCCTGCCATGGCCAAGTGATGGTCCCATGTGTCACCGAAAGGTGCACAGAGGCACAAAGCATCCGGATGCACAGCATCCAGGGCCCAGGAGACAGAAGTCCCCACACCTGCTGGCATGCGGCTGGACCTCAGGCCACAGAAGGACAGGCTCTGCATGGGGCCACCTTTGCACAGTACTCGGAGCCAGAAAGGGGACAGTGGGCACTGGGGACCAGGCTGGGTGCCCCCCTAATGGGGAAAGAGCTTCTGTCTGTGCTTGACGCTCAGCTGGTGGCTGGATGTCAAACTGCATGTGAGATGCGAGGCCACAGCACAGATCAGAAAGCAGGGGCAGGGGGAGCCCAGTCCGGCCCTGTCCACAGCCCGAGAGCACTGAGGCCCCACAGGTCCCCCAGGCCCTACATGGGTGGACAAGGCCTGTGCGTCCTGGCCAGCACTGTGGCCTGGCCTTTCCCACGTGGCCAGGCCGTGGCTCAGCTGCCAAAGCCTGAGCACCTGAGGGGCCCCAGGTGAGCGGTGCCAGTGCACAGGGTGCGGCTCAGGCGGGCCATGCTGCCATTGCCCTGCCAGGAGCCTGCTTCGAACCTGCCCCGCCTGCACGGGAAGTCACCGCTCCTCCTGGGGATGCTGGGAGCTGTGGTCCCTGGCGGCAGGGGTGGTGGGCAAATGTGGTGGCTGCGAAGGAGTAGGCGGCAGCATGGCCCCTTGCACGCAGGTCCCACAGGTGCGCCGAGCCACCCTGCCCCAGGGGCAGCAAGACAGGGCCTGACCTGGGACACTTGCCTGGGAAGGGAGAGGCAGGCTCAGCCAAGCAGGTGGGCAGGGCATGCCTGAGGACAGGCCGTCCGGGGCCTGTGCAGGCACTGGAGCAGCACTGTGGCCATGGTGCTGGTGGACAAAGGTGCCCGGGGCAGATCCCCGTGCGCATCTTCCTGAAAACTATGCCATGCAGACACAGGCACTGCTGCCCTCTTGTCCACACCATAGACTCATTGCCAGGACTCATCCCTCCTCTCACCACCGGCCTCAGTGTCCACTGCTGGGTCATCCACGGGTGTAGCTTGGTGCCAGCAGGAAGGGAAGCCCCGGCCCGCTCTTGAGCTGCGGCCTCTCCTGAAAGTTGAGGAAAGGGGGCTCAGCGTGGGCAGGATCTACTCCTCATCCAGGTAAAGGGGCTGCCCTGAGATGACGCCCTCGGGGCAGACGCATGGGGTAGAGGCGTGGCCTCCAGAGGCTGCCTCTGTGCTTCCATTTGTGGTTTTCCCTTTGCAAATCCGCAGAGCCCTTTCAATGCAAGCTTGTCTCCACGTGGGGAAGCAGGCTGGAAGGCTCCGTGGTTCTTCTGGACAGCTGTCACCTCATATTGAACAGAGAAGGGTTGGAGAATGTGACCCGCCTGCTGTGGTGACCTGCAATTTAAGTAGGATCCTTGGTATTTTCTTCTCAACACAGCTATCCTTGGATTGGCATCTTGGAATCTTCTGCCGTCTCATCATGAGGTCTGTTTCCTTTTCCACAGAAGTACCCTCATCTTATCGAGGGTTCACTCATAGCCACCACAAATGTGACAGAGACAAATGTGCAGCAGGGGAGAGAGGCATCGATGGAAGAGATAAGTGAAATCATGGGTGGCCACACATGGACTAAAATAAGCTTCAGATTCTGATTTAAAGTTGCCACCAGTCGAGACTGTGAAGCTGAAGTACATCAACTCCTTGCCACTAGACAGCTGGATGCAGCTTGACTGTCATATGTAACTCACCGACAGGGTTTGATAGGGGTCTGCAATGACTGATTTAGTTTGCTCTGTGCAGTCAGCCTATCTGCTCATGTTCATCTGAATTTGCAGCCACTCTGCAGGGCTAGCATCACTACCTCAGCTCCACCTCACCTCACCAGGTGTTAGAGCTGCATAAAGGACACATGACTTAGCTCCTGGTACATGCAGGGCACACTTGGGTCTGTGCTCTGTGAGAATCTTGACAGAACGTGGAGCTCAGATGGCGGTGCCTGGGTGGGAGTGGCTGTGAGCAGAGATAGCGCTTTGCGGTCTCCCATTGCTCACCTCCCCTGTGCAGCCTGGCTCCTGATGGGATGTGGACGGAGACCCGCCCAGGACTGGAGGTGGGGCCACAGGCTCAGGGAGCAATGGCAAACCTTCCAGAGCTCTCAATGGCACAAACACCCTGCCACAACGCGCATGCCATAGGTTCGCCACCCGGTTCAGGCCACGTTTCCATAATCAGCAGGCCAGGCCCTGGCCCTCTGCCCGTGTTCCAAGCAGAACCATTGGTCCTGCCCGTCTTGGGTCCCACACACCCCGCGCTTCTGCCCCTCCACTCTCCCAGCACTGCCCCCCAAGCCCCGCGGTCTCTCTCTTCTTGTAGGAGACTCCGCACCTCAGCCTTGCACTTGGCTGCTTTTTACAATCAGCTGTCACAGCTTTGGTCTAATTTATTTCCCTTCCTTCTTTTCTCCATTCCCCATCCCGTCTCTCTTTCCTTGTGAAGGTTCCTTTTGAGGTGGTCTAATCTAGCCGGAGTGTGTTTTACTTGAACAATCACGTTTGTAAGTAACTTCTGTCAGCTCCGCTCTAAGTCCGTCCACCCCGTTCTGACCTTTTACTGTGACTCCTTCTCGCGGGACTGGTTTCCAATAAGCACGTGTCCTTGGCGCTCTTCACATTGTCCCCAGAGTGCTGGGTCTGTGACTGGCTAAGGCACAGCCATTCCTCCACGGGGTGCTGCGCACCTGTGGGGGTGTGCCCACATGGTCACTGAGGCCAGACTGCAGGCCTGCAAGGCTGTGTGCACACGTGTGGCATATGTGCACTGATACAGGTGCACAGTTGCATGTGCACACGCGTGTTGTATTGTGCACGCATGCTTATGCGCATGCTGAGGCCGTCCACACAGAGGACAGACCCGCCTGCACAGGTACAGACTCTGCACATGGTCATCGCCCAGAGTGCCTGCAGTATCCAGCAACTGGAATCCCAGCGCTCGCCAGGCACTGGCCCTGCCCTCCTCACCAAGTGCAGACTGGCTGGGGCAGAGCCTCCGGGGTCATCAGGGGGACCTGGCACAGCTGTGCCTCCTCCCAGAGCACCCGTTGAGCTGCATGCCTGGCCCTCAAGCGTCACCCTGGGTGCCTCTCTGTGTGGCTGAGGAACCTGCAAAGCCACAGGACCAGGAGGCCGATGGCGCTGCCGACTTTCCCAGACCGCAGAGCCCGCTTCTGCCAAGGAAGGAAGGTGGAAAGCGGATCCGTTCCCATGTGGGCTGGAAAGTGGTTCCTCCAGCCCTGCAGGACACAGCTGGACAGAGCCCAGCCCTCAGACTGGAGTCCTTGTGCCCTTGCAGGGAAGCAGGTGTCAGGGGACACTCCGCCCTGAATGCCTGCAGAGCCCAGTTTCACAGGAGGCATCCGAGGGGCCAGGAGGGGCCTGAGAGCCCCTGGCGCTCCCCCCCCTCCGGCCTCACCCCACCAGTGGCTAGGCAGCGTACAGAGCTGAGCCTCTCACCCTGCACAACCCTCCCAGCCTCCTCCAAGCGCGGGGCAAACTCGCCTTCCTGGGATGCAGAGGGTCAGGCTGGGAGGGAACTGGGCACACAGAGACCTCGGCTACCTCCCTATGTGGCCACCTGCCTGGGGCTGGGGTGTATGAGGCCCAGAATTAACCTATGGCAGCCTGCAGGGTCCCAGCCACATGGCCAAGTCCATGGCAGCTGCAAGGCCTCAGCACAGCAGCACCGCTTTAACCCATGACCTAAGCTTGTCGAGTGAAAAGCAGAGCAGTGAGAAGGCGGTGTCCACGACACAGGGAGACAGGCTGTAGGAGGGTGGCGCTGGGCGGTGCTGCTAGATGCTATAACCCTAGGTCACCACAGGCCCTACTGCCCTGCGTGCGTCACACTCTCGGGCTCAGAGACCAGTATAGGGGAGCCACATGGTATCACAGCCTCACACTCCAGATGCATCACTGTCCCCACCACATGAGGTCCCTGGAGCCAGGCTCATGCTGCGCTTTCCACAGCTACGCCCTGCTTGGGCCTGGGGTGACTGATTCCACAGCAGGTGTCCCTGTATACCCCCATACACCCCTCACTCTGTCCAGCATCCAGCCTTGGGGCGCCTTGGCCCCCACCAGCCCAGTTCACCGGCAGGTTCTGGAGCAGCCCTGCCTGCAGGGATGCACCTGTCCCCAGCCCCCAGCTCCCAGCCCAGCATGGGGACAGGCACCCCTTCTCACCAGCTACCAGGAGCCCTGGCCACCCGGGCCCCTCCTGCAAGGCTAGCCGGGCAAAGTGCGTCGGCTCTGACAGCTGTGCAGGCCCAGCGAGGGCTTCATTGCAGAATAGACCTGGAGGGGTGCTCCCCGAAAGGGACCCTGCAGACTGGGACAGCGTGGAAACTGCCGCAGGCTTCCCAGGATTCCCTCGGATTTCTGTCCACATCTGAAATATGCTACTCCTGATTTTCAGTTCCACTTCCAGAAACCCACCATAGAAATTAACATGAAGATGGAAAAACACAGACGCTCACCACAGGGTGTTCTTTAGTAGGAAAAAACCTCAACCCCGTGATTTAACTCACACACACAGGATTCACAGTCTGCACCGACCTCCGACCCCTCGCCGTGTCCCCAACTCCAGAAGTGCCTGGCAGGGGCGCACATCCGTAGATGCCCGTAGGGAGAGTGGCAGTGGAAGGGCAGGTGCAGGGCCACCCCAACATGCCATGGTGGCCCAGTGCACCTGGAGTGGAGGCTGAAGCTGGTTATAAAGGATGCGAAGGCTGCCCAGCCCGGGATGCTTGCTCCACGCTCAGCTGTGGGATCACTGTGATGCTCAGCCTGTAAACGGCACCGGGCAGAAAGGCAGGTAGCGAGGTCCCCAATATTTAATATCCACGAGACAAGTCACTTCCTGGGGGACCTGGCATTCCGGGTACAGAGGCTCAGCTTCGCCTGGCAGTCTCAGGGCAGCTGGAGGGAGGAAGGGAGAGGGCAGCCACACGCAGAGGCTGTGCTGCTACCCTCGAGGGCCTGGTGGGGGTGGCTCTGTGACCTCAGCACCAGGATCCCCACACAGCGGGCACGGGGAGCCAAGTGTGTCTGCTCTTGAGTGACTGCATGAGGCCTTGCATGGTAAGGGCAGCCTTCTGGTCACCCTAGTGCCTGACGTGCTGGTCACTCCCCTGCTGAGCTGGACCATGGGGCCGCTGCATCTCCCTTCACGGGGCAGCAGGACCGAGCTTGCAGTGGTCACTGGCCATGAGGTTCACATATGGCGTCCACATCTGATTCCCCTAAGTGCCATCAGCCAACACTGCGGGCCAGGCTTCCACGGCCACCTGCACGGGGACACTGGTGCTGCCCTCCCAGCCCAGTCCATAGTGGCCCTCCCTGAAGTCCCAGTTTTCCTGAAACCAAAGGCCATCTGGGCAATAAGCACCAGCCATCACCGCACCTCCCAAGGGCATGTGTGGGGTCTTGGCCACACAGCCACACTGGACAGGCTGTGGTCTCCTAAGCAGACCACAGCAGGCCCCCGGGGGGCACATGAGTCCCACACACCAGCGACACTGCTGGCCACACAGCATGGTGGGAAAGGCTGAGCCTCACTGAAGGTGCCACAGAGATGCAGCCACGGAGTCCTAGACTCCTCCAAGAGCCCAGGGGTAAACATGGAAGACAGGAAGCTGAGGGCCAGGCCAGAGGGGAGGACACCAGCAGACCTGAGCACCAGCGCACAGGGCAGCCCTGGTCCAGCAGGCAGACGTGGGGTTGCGTCTCACCTGGGTGAGTGAGACCCAGCCGGGGTCACTGTGAGGCTGGGCCGCAGAGGGTAATTTCCGAAACATGTGGGGTGCGCTGAGCATTCGCGCTCCAGGCCGTGATTTGAAGCAGATGGGGAGGCGGGGAGTGTCCCCGGGAGACGCCTCCTGGAAGGAGGGCCTGCCCTGTCCTCGGTGCACTGCTGTGGAGAGGGACATGCATGCTTGGGGCTGGCACTACAGCCTCCTGCCTGGCACCAGGCACTGTTTGAGGCAGTGGGAGGCGACCTCGAGCCAGGGCTGTGTCCCGGGAAGCCACCAACGTGGGCGAGGGGACAGCCCAGAGCTCGGCCACCCCCTTGGCACCTGGCGCCTGAGGGGCATCAGCAAAGGCTCGGGGTGATGCTTGGCTGTGCCAGCACCCGGCCCCACTGCCCTCCCATGTCCTGCGCGTCCTCCACCGAGGGCCCCAAGTCAGCAGGGCACTCCGGCCAAGGTCACCCGAGGGCACTGGGAAGCGTGGGAAGACAAGGAGGGAGCTCGGACTCCTCCCTGCACCCTGTCATGGCCAGGGAGGGGCCACGCCCTCACGAGGGACCAAGCACTGTCCCCGCCAGCCCGGCGGGGCTCGGACGATGCGCCCACCTTTGTTTCTCCTTTTTTTGTTTTGTTTTTCATTTTTTAACAGTCTCTGGCTGAGAAAAGCTGTCTCAGATCTTTCAGCAGCATGCGTCAATGACTGCTAACTTGTCACATCACCAGAGGCAGCTGGGGACAATGGAGCCATGAGGCCTTGGCCATGCTTGCTTTGGGAATGTCAGGGGATTCGACCGAGCTGGGATCCTCGTCCTCCTGAGCCCCACTGAGAAGCTGAGCCTGGAGATGCTGCTCGCCCTGCCGGTGCCTCAGGTCTGCAAACCCACTCACGGTGATGGGGCAGCAGCAGGGGACACGGCTGAGGCGCCTCTGGTCTGACGGGGGAGATACTTCCAGAACCACAATGGCGCCACTTCCTGGCAGGCGCATGAGGCCCAAGGGTAGGAATGGAGGCATCACGTGACTGGAGGCTGCTTTAACCTCCATGTTCCCACTGGAAGAAACAGGACTGCGACAGTTCTGAGAGCTGCGCCTCCAGGACACCACGCTCGGCTCAGCCAGGGCCTCCAGAGGGGCCACATGCCCAGCGGGGTGACCCAGCCTCTGTGGGTGCCCGAGGTTCCGGCATCTGCCACCTCTCAGGGTGGGCAGTGACCGCCTTGCTCCCGCACAGTACACCTGGGCTGAAGGGTTTGGGCGGAAGTAGCCGCCACTGCTGCTTGCCCAGAGCTCAGGTCCACACCAGCTGCGGCCCCGGGGTGACAAGGAGAAGCACGTGGGCCCTTGGTCTGGGAGTGGCCTCTGGGTCGCCTTTGTCCTGAGGCGGGCAGGGGAGGACTTGGGGACCTGGGTGGCTGTTCCCTCAAGCACTGAAGCTGCTCTCCCCTGCCTGGGACTCACAGTGCTCGGTGGACTGGAAGGCCACATCGGAGCATGCCCAGGACTCTGCTCACACCCGACCGGGATGGAACCCAGAGAGCACAGAGCAACCCTCACTTTCCCTGAAACTTCACAAGCCTGGATCTCACTAGTTGTTCAGGCTGGCCTTGAATTGGTGGTCCTCCTGCTTCAGCCTCCTGTGCTGGAAGGACTACAGGTGTGTGACCCGCACCCGGGCTTTTTCATCTTCCTTTGAATAGGTTTACATAAAAGTGCACATGCGAGTGTTGGGAAATCAAACCTGACGCACTGCTGGAGATTTTAAAAAGCATTTTAAGATACGCTCTCCAAGCTGGTCGAGGAGAAAATCATAAACTCAAGCCCAGCCTTGGCCACTTAGTGACTTAGTGCGACCCTGTTTCAAAATTTAAAAAGTAAAAAGGACTGGAGGTGGAGCCCAGTGCAGAGGTCCTGGGTTCGAATCCCAGTACTTAAAAAGAAAGGCGAACTGCACCCTGCAGCCAGGCGTCAGGCAGTGTGGTGCGAGTGTAGACTGGTGTGTGGGTTCCAGGCAGGACTGGACCGCACCATGCATCCTGGGCAGTGCCAAGTGCCAGGGCAGCCCTTCCAGGACGAACACCCTCCTCACACACAGCTGACCCAACAGCACGGCGGCAGGGAAACACACAAACCCCACCAAGCAGTGTCTCCACACAGACCGCAGATCTAAACAGAGACATGTCATCTCAAAAACTCCTAGAAGCAAGCAGGAAAGCGCTCCATGACCAAGGGAGAGGTGAAAGTTTCCAGAGAGGACACGAGAAGAGGGACCGTCACAATGACCACAACACGGAGCCCCGGAAAGGCTGCTTCTGGGAGGTCTGGACCGAGACAGGCGAAAGTGCGAAGGCCAGGGCAGCTGGGGAGGGCATGTGCCTGAGGCGGCCTTTGACATTGGGGCCCTTGAGCTCAGCAGAGCTCAACAGGAACAGGGACACAGGGAACGCTGAGCCCACATATGCCACAGCGGGGACGCGCAGGATCAGCAGCCGCCAGGAAAGACACAGGTGAAGGGGGCCCACGAGTGCAGCGGCAGTGCCGGGACACGCACCGGGAGAGTGGAGGCTCTTCACCCGCAGGGTGGGCAGCCTGGTCGGCCGCACCATTGTCATCAGGGGCTCCGCTATATCTAACTTGTCAGCTGCCCCGTGTGAGGGTTAAGCAGTCCAAGTATTTAACGTGAGAACCCCTCAAATCACACCGGCAGCCCTGCGGGGCTGAGGCCAAGGGGGAATCAGAGCCGCACAGGTCGGGGTGCAGGCTGCGGGCTCCCCTCCCTGGCCACGGTGTCCCAAGTGGGTCCCGCTGCGGAGGTTGGGGAGGCAGAGTCAGGCCAGTGAGCAGCAGCACGCACCAGGCCTCGGGTGCCTCCTGGCCAGGGCTCGGAGCCCTTAGAGCCCCTGGTGCCTCTGGCCCAAAGAATCTGAACCAGAATCTGAACAAAGCCAGAGCCCTAATGAGCACCGTGATGAAACACGGGGACAGGGAGGAGCAAAGGTCCTCCATATGCCCTGGCCCGACCCGGAGAGGTGGTGACGGTGCCCCAGACTGGGCAGCCAGCTGCTGGGTTATCTGGGGCCGCAGGAGCCTAGACAGAGCAGGCCAGGAGCCGGGCAGGGTCGGGGCTGCTTGGGTAGAGTGACACAGCAGCCTCCAGTGCTCATTCACTGGTGTCACACACTGAAGTGTCTGCTGCAGTCTGGGATTTGCTCTGTGACCCTTGGGGACGAGAGCAAGTGCGTGTGGGGTGCAGCGGGTGACTGCTCCGGCTGGGCAGCAGAGTCACTGAGGGTGCCGTTCACTCGGAGGAGGCTGGAAGAGGAAGGGACGGCTTTCAGCCCACGCCCGAGTGACAGGAAACAGACCCTCGACCAGGTGACCCCAGTGACATCGCCAGGCTCAGCGAGCAGGAGGTGGGTGCAGAAGATCCTGGGCGACACGCAGATGATTTACGGTTCCCTGACTCATTGGGATGCAGCAGGGCTGTGCTGAGGTATTTGCGGAATCCCACCTCGGCAGCCTCACACGGCCTGAGCTGGGACCGCCGACGGCCAGGCCACCCTTCCAGGCCGAGCCGCTTCAGAGTCAGCACATTGCCGTGGGTCATGGCACCCCAGACACTGACAGCGCCATGGGGACCACACAGCCCTCAGCCTGGAACGGGGCCCGGGTTCCGGGCCTGCGAAGAGCGCAGTGACAGTGCCTCCTCTTCACTGCAGGCTCAGCCCCTGGGAACGCATGGCAGGGTCAGGCCGGACCGGGCAGCTCCGGGCACTGCACTCCTACAGCTTTCAGCATCTGGGGAGCCCTCTCAGCCCCCAAGAGACACACAGTTCCAGGGAGGCCATGGGCCCAAAGGTGCTGACCTCACCCAGCCTGGCTCCCTGGGCCGACATGGACCCCAGCAGCATCCACTGTGTGCCCCACAGCTCTGACAGTTTCTGGCCAGTGTCCCTGGCTCACCAGGAGCCTAGATGCAGCAGGAGCAGGGACACCCTGCTCTGCTGGCAGGGTCCTCCCTGGGGCTGCAGGGATGGCAGCTGCTAGCCTGGCTGGGGCTCCCACCTCCCCTCAGCCTCCCTGGCTCAGGCTAGGGTGCAGCCCTGGGTCCTGCTAGCAATGCACTCCCAGGTGAGGCACAGTGGCCAGCCGCTTCCTCCAGCTTCCTGAAGTCCCCAGCCCTTCCGCTGCTGCCTGCCTTGGGGCCGATGACCTCACTCCGGAACGGAGAACAAAGCTGGACGCTGGAATTAGTTTATCAGCTGCCATTTCAGTAAGGACTGGAGCAGGGAGGGCCGGGCGCCAGGGGAGCAGGCGCAAGAGCTGAGCCCCACAAGGTGGGAGAGGAGAGGTGGAGGCTCATGGATCGGGGTACAAGCTCAGCTCCTGCGGGCACACTGGAGGCGGACCTGGCTTCCCAGCTTCACTCGTCCCGGAAGAGAGTGAATCCACAGGCAAGGCTGAGCCTCTAGGGACCAAGTCTTGCCCCATGAGCCTGGCCAGATAGAAGCCCTGGCCAAAAAGGGCCCAGCCCCCTGCCCTCCCCTCTGCTTGGACTTCATCCCCATCTTGCAGGACCAGGCCAGGGAGCTGGTAACCCCCACTTCGCAGTCAGTGTGCGCCCATTTCCTGGGGACAGCAGAGGCAGGGGCTGGAGACCAGCACGTTTTCCTTGATGTCCTGTCTGCACCTGTGACTCCATCGCCCAACACTCTCTTTTTGGGGGCCTCGCATCAGGCCACAGCCCAGCCAGGCAGGTGCTGCTCAGCACAGCGCGTGGTTTGAGGAATTCCGACGGAAACAGCAGGCTTAGATGCTTCCAGCAAGTGGCTGGGACAGGAACAGTGAGGCGGGAATGTGGCGCCGTCCCAGCAGAGCAAGCAAGGCTCCCAGAAGCACTTGGCAGCAGTGCACGCACGCACACAAGCTGGGACAGAGCCCGAGGCTGCACCTTGCTTCCGGCCTGGGGATCTGACCTTCCGCACACTTAGTTCTCTGCTGTCTCTCCACACACATGCATCCGTGTGCCCACCACCCCATCCTGGCCCTGAGCCGGCGCTCCCTCCCCCACCTCCCAAGGTGCGACCTCCTCTCCTGCTGGAGCCTGCAGAAGCAAGGAGGGCTGCCCAGAGGGCAAGCTGTGCACTCCTGCAGCCAAGGGTGCTAAGCTCACATGGGCCCAAAGCACCGGGAAGCTGCAGTGATGCTCCAGCTGGGGTGGCAGCATGTACTTCAGTGCAGATGGCTTCCAGTGCTTTCTAAAAAGAGGGACAATGAGAATCCAAATGAGGCTTCTGAGGCCACAGATGAGCTTGCACCACTGTCCCTGGAGCCGCAATGGGTTTGGGAACCAACTGATACAGGGGGGCCTGGCCAAGCCCTTCACCATGTCACCCCTGACGCTGCGGGCATGTGTCTCAAATGGAGAGACATGAGACCCCAGCATCCACATGGGAGGCCCAGCCACAGACCCCTCTGGCCAGCTACTGACCAAGTCCTATTAAAGGTGACAGTGCCACCCAGCAGTGCAGGCTGTCACCTAAGCAGGACACTTGCACTCCTTGGAAGCCTCATGTGGTACATCTAACTGCCATCTCCATGGCCTGGTGCCACGTGACCAGTCTTGGCTGCAAGGGAGCTTAGACACAGGTATTTTCACCTACCTCATAGCCAACCCGAGCAAAGGAGGGTCAACTCAAGAAGGAGTCATGGTGTCCCACAGAGGGCTGGAACCTGGTTGAAGGGTTTTTGACTTGGGGTGGTAAAAGAATTTGGGGAGGGGGACAGGAAGTGCCATATCTCTGACATGCATACCTCATGGACTGGTCACTGAGAGGTCTCAGGCAAGGATCTTGCTGCTACAGAGCAAACGCCTAGAAGCACAAAGTAGATACCAGGAAACCAGAAGTAGATATCATGACACAGGAAGTAGATACCATGGCACAGGAAGTAGATACCATGGCACAGGAAGTAGGTGTCACACTACTACCTAGAACAGCAACCACTGTCTGTCAAATTATAGAAGCCCAGCAGTTCACAGAGTTCCTTACTTTAATCCATGCAGTCTGCCCAGACACCCCGTCCAGGTGAGTACTTTCTGTCTCTCCCCATTTACAGATGGGCAAATTAAATCACAGCGGAGTCAGGGGCCTGGCTTGTGGGGAGTGTCCTTGACCACATTAGGATGATGGGGTCCCTTACTCCAGATCCCATAGCGCTTTCCCTCCTGAGCCAGCGAGACCTCTGCTTGCCAGAGGCCTTCCGTGCTCCAGGGAAGCTGAACACCAGACCACACACACACACACACACACACACACACACACACACACACACACGACCTGGCCACGTTACTCCCCCTGCACTCCTGTCCCGTGTGGCACAGACGAGCCGAGAGTGAGGCGAACTATAACCTAGTGCTCACCCGGAGCCCTTAGGTGCAGTCAACCTCACTGAGCCGCCTACACGTGCTATGGCCTGGGGGCAAAACCTGGGCAAGCATACAAGGGAGGCTGGGTGTGGACACGCAGTGCAGGACCCCCAGAGGGGTCCAGGCTACCGCCCGAGACCCAGCCCCCAGGGCTAGAGGGGCCACAGCTGGACCCAGCCCTGGGGGCTTGGGAACTGTGTCCTGAATGGTCCCAGTGAAGAAGCCAAGGCTGCAGCACCCTCAGCCAGGCAGAGCTGCCTGCCCCAGATAGCGGTGACATCCTGACAACGGCAGGCATCGGCCTGCTCCACCTCCACCCAGGGGACCCCAGGCCATTCTCAGCCCCAGCCCAGCTCAGCTCGAGGTCCATGTGGGCGGCAGGAGGTGGCAGCTGAGCTGAGCTCACTGCAGTGTGGGGCATGGAGGCCGCCCGGGTGGGCCACTGCCCCCTGCCCCTCTGCCCCCACCACGGGACAAGCAAAGCTGCCCTTCAGCCCATCCGCCACCCGGGCAGGACAAGGGAGGGAGCCTGTGGGGCGGTGGGTGACGTGTGGTGACACCGGAGGAAAAGGGACCCTGATCTGGGCGGCTCTGACAGGCAGCCTCCACCCCTCTGGGCTCAGCCTTGCTGTCCCACCGGCTCCCCTCTCCATCTGCTCCTCCTTCCTCGTTTGGGGGCTGGGATGGAGTCAGGGTCCACACGCTGAGTCTCACCTCCAGCCTCTTTATTGTTTTCTATGAGGCAGGGTCTCGTTAAATCGCTCAGACTGGACACGAGCTCCTGCTCCTCCTGCCTCAGCCCCCAAGCAGGCGACGCTGCAGGCCTGACTCACCGCATCTGTTCTGTACTGGCTTTTACAGGGGACTGGGGCCCTGCAGCCAGGCCTGGTGCTGTGAGCAGGATTCCTGTGCTCCCAGGCTAGAACTCCTTTCTCTGGCTCCCTCAGTTTTTCATTTTCGAAGTTTTCTTGTTGTTGTTGTTGTTCATAAACAATTTTTCATCCCTTGATGGAATCTGTTTGCTTGCTTGTTAGTGTAAGGGTCTTACTATACATTCAGGATGACCTTGAACTTACTATTTAGGCCAAACTGGCCTCAAACTCTTGGTGATCCTCCTGCCTCAGCCTCCTCAGTGCTGGGATTACAAGCAAGTGCCACCACATCCGGCTGTTTTTATACTGATGCTGCAGTGCAGACCCTTTAATAAAGCTAGGCTATATTGCCTTTGGAGCAGCTAAAAAATAAAAAATAAATACAGGGAACCTCTGGCCTTTCAAGATGAATGTATTATGAGGTTGCAAACTAATAAAGGAGATACAAAAGGTGATGAGGGAAAGTTCTAGAATGGAGGAGTGTGGACCCAGAGACCTCCGTGCCCCAGAGCACTCGGGTTCTTCCCCCACAGGCTCCTGATCAGATTCCCAGGGAGGAAGATCCTGGGAGCCTCGCCCTGCTCTGGGTGTTAATCATGCACACAAAGGAGGCAGGGGAGAGGCTGAGGTTCTCCGTAGCACTACCTAGGAGCTGGGACAAAAGGCCGCCTTATGCTGGTACTGGCCACACAGACACCTTCCTGGGGACCCACCTGGCCCAGGGGCAGGTGCCCCAGCAGTGCCCTCTGGCCTCTTTCAGACCTTGACCTCCCCAAGGTGGCTGACCTCACAGAGGACTTGGCCTGGATCCGGGAACTGAGGCGTGGGGTCCACGTCATGCTGCTCAGATGGTGCGGTAACCACGCCCTCGGCAGGACCAGGCAGAGTAGCCCGCACCTCTGGGTGACAGAGGGGCCTCGGAGAGCAGCCAGACTCGAAGTCCACACCCTGGGCCTTCACTGATACACATGCGTAGCATGTGAGCATGGGGGCCCAGAGTACAGGGGACAGGGCCTGGGGTGACATCAGTGACGTCAGGCACACCAGGAACAAGCCGAGAATGCACTGTGTGGTGGCCTCCCAGCCAGGGTCTCAGCAGAGGCCCCACTTTTCTGGCCAGGTGGCCTGCCCAGCACTGCATGCCCCAGGGGCCAGTTTCTTGGGCTCTGTGAGGGTCCAAGCCCACCCTGCAAACCTCCAAGAGGTGGGACGACCAGGCTGCCCCTGGGCACGGTGGCTGCACAGGAGCCCGCAGTGACTCCCAGGTACCTGACCTCCCGCCTCTGACCCCAGAGGCCCACTTCCACCCCCACCTGCCCGCAGTGAGCCCCAGCTGGGAACACATCACCCGCAGGAGAATCCCCAGCCCCTGCCCACACTCGCCTGCATGGGACAGGTCAGGGAAGGCAGGGGAAGACGAGGAAGACAGAGATAGTGCCCAGTACAGAGGGCATCCACGGCCTCACTAAGCAAAGGGCTCAGGCCAGAGGTGAGTGGCACCCTGCGTGTGTCCCTGGAGCTGCACCCACCTTGATCCATATACACCTTGAGGAGCACTAGAAACTGCCATGCCTCCCTCTGTGCATCTGAGCAACGGGGGACACTAGAAGTAGCCAGCCCCAGGCACTGCAAGGAGGGCCGCTCAGAGACACTTGGCTGTCCACCCTCAGAGCTGAAGAACCCCGGAATTAGAGGCAGGAGCTGTGCGGAATGCATAAACCCAATGGCTGTCCGGCCCTGGGGTGGGGAAGAGTGAGTGTCCCGGGGCATCTGTGACACTGCTCAAGCCAGGCTGGTATAGCCCGAGGACCAGAGCCACGAGTCCCGCACCCACAGCATTTGCCCTACAACCTGACGGGCAGGAGGGGACAGGGCCGCAGGGCGCTGTGGGGGGCAGCACCCATGTCCGCCCCAGGGAGGGCCTCTCAGCCTCCCTGGCCTAGCTGAGCAGGGAGCTAGGGAAAACCCTGCCGTCTTGGGTCTCCAGGACAGCTGTGGGGACACTGACATCATGGGTCTCAGTATGGGACACACTGACCACCAGCAGGATAACACGGATGGGTGCCATGAGTGCTTTTGATCCAGGGTGCTGGGTGAGGCCTCCCACCTGGTCACTCACTCTCCTGCCACTGCCCAGCCCAGAAAGCGGGGAAGTCCTGGGGCAAGGGCCCCTCACCCACACCTCAGCTCTCCACATAGGCACAGCGGCACTTGGGGGACGCAGCTTCCGAAGGCTTCATCCACGTTTCCTGCCTGCCCCATTTCCCCGAGCCTGGCTCGAGTCCCCTAGGTCCTACGAAGAAGCTGTGGTGGCCATCGCGCTTGGCCCAGGCTGCCCACCACCCCCCTCAGCCCCGGGCAGAGATTCCTGCTCTGCCGGCCAGCTGCCTTCCCCGGGGGCGTCAGGGAGCTCACGCTGGGAAATTGCGACTGTCACTTTCCCTCACGGCTGACTTCATAATGGGAAACAGACTCCTCGAGTGAGGACCTGAGGCCGCTCTGGAATGTGTCCAAGCCGGAGGGTCGTGAGGAGACCAGAACTGACAAGCAGCGTAAAGCCGCCCGCGACCGGTAGCGCGTGCTTGAGATAAACCATGTACGACCGCAAGCGTCTGTCCCCGCCGCCATCTGACTCTGGCGGGTCGGGGTACTCAACCCTCCCACCTCCCACTTTATCAAAAAAGCCACAAGCAGTCCCACGTTTAACAAAACATAGAGCTGCTCGGGTTTGTTTGCCTCTCGCCCCAGCCTGGGACACAGAGATAAGCCTGTCACCTGGAACCCATCACCCAGAGGGAAGGGGAAGCACGCAACTGGCCAGGCACTGGCGACGGCCGCGCTCCAGATTAGAGACCAGCGGACTCTCCCGACTGCACCACTGCATCGCACAAGCCCCTGCCTGTGGTCCCGCAAGCGGGATTTTCAGTAGGGAAACAAAACGCTTTGTTTTGAGGCCGTCTCCACAGCGCCCTTCCACAGGACTGGCTCGGGAGTCCAAACGCAGCAATAATAAAAACAGATTGGCTGCCAGCACCAAACCCAAGCTCTCAGCGAAAGCCGTCCTCTCTGCATCCGGAGCTGGAGCCCGGCTGCCACGACGCGGCACTTACCGGAGCAGTGGAGGTGCGTGGGCCACGGCCTGCGTGGGGAGTGGCAGGCGACAGCGGTGCTGGAGTCCCGCCTTTAGACCCAGGTGCCTGCAGCCAGGGCCGTGGCACGTTTGGGTCCGCGTCTCCCTCCGGCTCCCCGCTCGCTGGCTCTCAGCTGGGAAGTTTCAAGTTCCAGGCAGCCTGGGATTCCCTCTCCCTCGCATGCACTTAACCCTGCTCTGCCTGGTGAGCAGGGCTGTGGACAGGCCATGCGGCACACCGGCCCCGCTTGCCCACACTCCTCGCTACTGCTGCGTGGCAATGTGTGGGCTGGATTCAGGAGGCGCTCAGGGTGTGGGGCATGGGGCCTCGTAAAACCCTGGCTCTGTCTCTCCTGGGTGGCAGGAAGGCACACCTGCCAGCAGGGCACTCCGAGCGTCCTCTGGGGGGACTGCCCTCCACAGGGTCCCTAGAGAGTGGCACACCCAGCCCCCAGCGGGGTGGCAGCCAGCTCCACAGTTCTGGGTGGAGACTTGCAGCCAGTCTCACAAAGTCTCGGCTTCCTCAGTTTTAAACCATCAGCGGCAGCTAGCTGTGGTGGCGCACGCCTGCAGCCCTGGCACTGGAGAGGCTGAGGCAGGAGGCCAGTCCTGCTGCAGTGTGGACGTCGGGTTGGCTGAAGTGCGCATCGGGACCTGTCTCAAAAAAACAACGCACAAAAGATATTAATGGCACACACCTACCCAAACTGAGGGGGAACTCGGGGTCGTCAAGGTCCACGCCCCACCTTCTGAGCCACACTCTTGTCTCCCGTGGAGACTGAGCCACAGGCGTAGTTATCCCACATGCTGCTCGGAGCGCCAGTGTCTGCCACTTCGAACACAAGGAGCTCCCGGGGTGGACGTGGGAAGGTGACCAGCAGGCCCTCCGTGCGACACGCCAGGCTCGGGTGGCAGAGGTGCGGCTATGCCTTCTGCCCGCTTCTCTGTGGTCCTAAAGTGTTTACCTGGAGTGCGGCTCGCTCACCACCTGGGAATAAAACCTCCCACGGGGCCCTCGCTTCCTGCCGTAGGCTCCTCCTCGAGCTCCCCTGGCTTCTACTCTGCTGTGGACTCTGCCCTCCCGCCCCACCCAGCCCTGCGTCTCCTGGCTGTGGTGGTCACAGTGCAGCTCACAGGAAACCTTTAGAAAGTGACCCTGTGCCACGGTCGGGGACATGGGCCCTGCCGGCCAGCCTGGCCCTGGGGAGAAGACCTCGGGGAGCAGGGTCCCCAACCCGTCCTCAGCCCCAGAGACAGCAGGGCCATGGCTCAGGGGTGCCAAGGCCTGGGTAACGGCATACATGGCCCAGACGTGGCCTCTGGTCCTTCCCTTCCTGCTCTGCGATTCCAAGGTGGACTGTGAAATCCACCTTCAGAAGTGTAACTCTGGCGTTGGTACAAATTGTGTGGCCTCTACAGAGTCCCAGAGCCTCTGCTGCCTCAGAGGAGACCCACCCACAAATGCCCGGCAGCCTGGACCTGGAGGAAGGGCCGTTTCTCCCAGCTCCCAGCTCAGAGGCTTCAGTCTCCATTCCCAGGCTGAGCCCAGAACCGGCCCCAGTGGGGCCTGGGCAGTGGAGAGGAGTGACTCCCACATGGCCGGCAGCAGAGGGGCAGAGGGATGGGGCTGCACCTTTCAGGCCCCCACGTCCAGCCCTGCTGCAGCCCCACGCTGAGCGCGCAAGGCTTGGCTCTTGGGTTCCAAGCACCTGCAGACCCTTGGAGCTGCTCCGCCGCCTGCTGTGCCTCACAGGCCTGGCCCGTCCCCGCCATGCTCCAGAGGGTCTGGTGGCCCAGCATTTCTGCCTGTGACCCCCGAGAGAGAACTCTCCTGCCACACCACACCTTGATCCCGTCCCTGGGTCGCCAGGCTCAGCTAAGCTTGCAGCTTCTCTGCCTGGTGCTGGTGAGGAGGTGCTGCCCCCCAGGGCAAGGCTGACCCCAGCTCTGTGTCCTCAGGCTGCTGTGCAGGGGGCCGCTGCCTCTGCCCCGTGGATGCTGGGCATTTCTGACATTTGTGCAGAAAAGTCCACAGGACACCGAGGTGGCTTCTTAAGCCAGGGACACAGGGTCCTACAGGAACAGGAAGCTCATACCCTTGGGCCAAGAGGAAATTCTGCCCATTTATTATCACAAAAGCGGGGTAGTGGAAGCCAGGCATAGGGGTGCACACCTGATATCCCAGCACTTTGGGAAGCCGAGGCAGGAGGACGGAAGGTTTGAGCCCAGCCCTAGCAATGCACTGACTAGCAAAACTATCTTGAAATAAGAGTGAAATGCCCAGGGATGGAGCGCAGCACACAGGGTCCAGGATTCAAACCCCAATAGTGTGGGAAAGGGGAGATGACCAAGGGGCCAGTAAGGGCCATAGGAGGAAGGTGGGTGGCTGACCCCCAAACTCCCCAGTGCTGCCTCTAGGTGGGACTGGATGGGGCTGCATCCCGAGAGAGGACCTGCGCCAGCCTCTTCAGGGACCTTAGTACCGGACCATCATCCCCCACGGTGACCACGCTGCTACTTCTCTGTCTCTGGGGTGGGAGGGAGGCTGAACAGGGAATCTGGTGCATCTACTTTGGGGTAGGTTAGAAATTTCTCAGCAGGACCCCAAAGTTTCACCAGAAGAACCCCGCGGCCCACGAGTCCTACACCTCCAGCCTCCATGGCCTGTGAGTCCTGCAGGCCGGAAGTGCTGGGCCCAGAGTTGGGTCACGTCCTCTGTGGCTCTGGGGGGGCCTCCTGCCTCTGCAGCTCCCAGAGGCCCCAGGCGTCCTGGGCTCGTGGCCACCTTGCTGTGGTACTGCTTCCTTCCTCACAGGGCTTCGCCTGGAGCTCCGTCTGTCCTCTCCCCATCAGGACCATAGTCATGGGATTCAGGGCCACCCAAATCCAGCATGGCCATATCTTACCTGGGTCCCGGGTAAGAGGACCCGATCTCCTGTAGGGAGTCAGCAGTTCCCCCCAGGGACTGGGATCCCAGCAGGCCCTGGAGAGCAGGCGCCCCAGCGGCAAGGCCCCCCTCCGTGCTCCATTCTGCATCTCCTGTCCCCGCCCTCTGCCATTCTGGGTAGCGACCTTGCGCTGGGCCCTTGGGCACTTCTCAGCCCACTCCAGACACTGTCCTTGTGGGTGATTCCTCTATCCCTGCCTGGGGCTTCCCCATGTGTCCCCACTGCCTCCCGCATTTGGTGGCACTGGCCCATGTGGGAGGGTGTGGCAGCAATGTCCACTGTGTGGGTCTGCGTGTGAGCCCTGGGCACTGCCCTCACTGCTGGCTGTGGAATCTACCTGGGCAAGCAGCCAAGCTGGTCCTGTGTCCTCACAGCCCTGCCAGTGTGTCTCGGCTCAGCCTGGAAGGGGAGGCTGTCCAGGAAGGGCCACAGTGTCCAAGCAGGGCCTGAGTGAGGATGGGTGTCCACTAGCACCCCAGCACCTGCAGAAGACCCTGCGTTGCCCATTTGGATGGACACACGAGGAACAAAGTACCCGAGTGCTAGGGTGTCTCTCAACCCTTCACCTGCCTGGCTCCTCCATGCCCCCCTCAGGGAGGCAGACGGTGCCTCATGGGTCCCGGCCCCCACTCTGGCGGCAGGGGACTTGGAGGAGGGGACTTGGCGCAGGGGACTTGGTGTCCCCCAGCTCTTGCTCTCAGGCTCTTGACCTCACCCCCTCCCCGGCTGTAACAGCTTCAGGATGGCCACTGTCCCCTTGGTGGGAGCAATCTCCTTGCTGGTCCTGGTCAAGACCCATGGGCTCCAGCACCCCCAGGGCAAGGGCCAGTCCTGTCCTTGTGTTACCAGTTGCTGACTGGTGCTGTGGCTGGTGACAGAATGACAGCAGAGCTCTGTGGCAGGGCCTGGGAGGAGGGCATTATGGGATGGACACTGGGCTCAGCCAGGGCTGGAGGTAGGCACGGATGAAGAGAGGGCTATGGCACCGGGGTCATTCTGCACAAGGGGCCTCACTGCGGTGGAGCCTGCAATGCCCACTGCGCTGAGCTCATTTCCGGAAGCCTCTAAAAGAGGAGGCTGGAGCCCAGGGACCCCGGAGCGGCTCCGCCTCCAGGACCATGCAGGAGGCTCGCTCAGCAGGAGCGCCCTCCCTGGCTAGAGGAGGGGAGCCTGGGACTGCAGCCTGCGCCCACTCAGCTGGCCAGGGGCCAGCAGGCTGTGTGGTCACAGCTGGAGGTCCTCGCAGGGTGGCCAGAATGGGCCTGTGGGAGCTCTGCATCCTGAAGCCTGCCCAGCCAAGGAAGGGGGGAGGACACGGCAATGGGCAGCCTGGAGTGGGTCAGGCAGGTGCGGGCAGGTGGGTGTGGCCAGGGCCCCAGGGCTCAGTGGGGAAGCGAGCAATTCCATTGCCAGGGTGCAGGACCCTGCACCTGGGGCTTGAGGCTCAAGACCCTCCAGCTTGGGGAACAGGAGTGAGTGTCACTTAGACCAGGCTCAGTGGCCAGCAGGGACCAAGGGCCATCCAACAGGAGATGCGCTCACCATCAGGCCCAGGGCCTGGTGCCAGCGCCCACTCGGCCTCTCTGCCAGGTCCTCTGGTCCATCAGGCCTGGGCTCCCAGATCCTCTGTCTTGGAACTTTGGCTGGTTCTGTCCCTGGACAAGCACAGGTCTGCGGCGCCACTGGAGGATCAAGCCGCTGTTCTCCAAGGCAAGCAGCCTGAGCCTCGCTCAGGGGCCTCTGCCAGGGGCGAGGCACCACCAGGGCTTTGCAGGCAGCTGGGGTGCGGCTGACACCGTGTGGGTGTCCCCGCATGGCGCATCAGCAGTACGGGTGCAGGAATCTCGTGGGAGGAGCTGCTCCCTGCCCAAGATGGGAGCGGCGGCCTCTGCTAGGGCGATGGCCCTCTGAATGACCCCCCAACAGCTGTCCCAGCCACTGCTGCTCCAGGAACAGGCACAGGATAGGCAGTGGGGGGGGGGACTGTCATGAGCAGATGACGCCAGCTCTGCTCATGCCCACTGCACCTCCCGCCTGTCCACCTGCAGGGAGAACGTGGACATGGGAGTCGTTTGCGGCAGGGCCTGAACCCCGCCTGAATGCTCGGAGAGGAAACCGCTCCAGGAGGCACCTGCAGCTGGAGCCTCCTGGGCTTCTGTCTCACCTCCCAAGGCGGTAGAAAATGTGTCCGTCCATCTGGCTGTGGGATGTCCCTTCCCCACAACAGCCATAGGGCCTGCTCTCTCCAGCCCTCCGAGAGGATGGGGGCCTCTCACAGCTGCTGAGGACACACAAGCAACCAGGGTTTGTGCCACAGGGTTTGGCCTTGGGGACCGAGCAGCACTGACGAAACCTCCTCACCCCAGCTGCAGGCCAGCACCGCGCCCCGTGCCAGGCTGGGGTGCAGTGACGAGTGAGCCACTCTGCCGCCTCCGATGGTCAGAGAAGGCCCTGGGCCCGTGCAGCTTCCATCCCAAGCTCAAAGCTGCCTGGGCAGGTGAGGGAGCTAGCTGGGCACTCCGCTGAGTGAGCTGCGGCCTCAGTTTCCTGGTGTCCCTGCAGCATGGAAATGGGGAGGGGAGGGTGGGAGGGTGGGAGGGTAACGTAAACCACTTTCCTCGGAGGCTCGTAATCCTCAGCCAGGCTGGGACCAGACTGTGTGCAGAAACGTTTCGGGAGCCGAGGGACCCCGGAGGCAGGGCTGACCCCATGGAGGACGGGAGCTGACAGGAACACTAGCCATGGGGCAGCTCTGCAGGACAGGGACAGAGCGTGGTGGGAGGCGTCAGTGCTGGGTGATCACGCACGTGCTGCTAACCTCTCTGCCTGGTCTCCAGCGGGTTGCAAGGGGAGGGGCTTGGAGAGAATGGCTCCTGCGGCCACATGGGGAGGCTTGGCCCTGTCCCTGGCTTTGACCTGCATATTCCAGGGGGCTGGCCTTGCCATTTGCCTTTGGGAGGAAGCGGCTAGACCTGAGGTTACCCGAGGCCTGGGGACCCCTGGTCAGCAGGGCAGGACCCGACCCGGGAGTCACTGCAACCTGAGAAACCCAACAGCCTGAACGACCACGCTGCCAGCGAGGCTACTGCAGCTACACCTGGTGGGCGTGGGACGCCCACCATCCAGGGCTCCCATGCACTCCTGTCCCTGGGGCAGTGACCACACAGCCGCACGGAGCCCACAAAGCACAGTGGCTGTGCGGAGCAGGTGGGTGGCTCCCCAAGGGAGCGGTGCACGGCAGCACTGCAGCTAGAGGACAGCCCTTTCCCACTAGCTCGAGTCGGCACCAGCCTCCCCGCCATGAGAAGTCCTCTCAGCAGGCCCTGGGTCCTGGCCCGGGGCTGCCTGGTACAGCACCCTGGTCTATCTCAGCGCGTGTGTGGGAGGGCAGGAGCCTCGGAAGCTGTGGGCAGGGCGGGCATCTGCGGGCACTAGCTGGAGTCCTGCTCTGGTCCAAACAGCACAGCTGTGGTCCTGAGTGTCCCAGCCAGGTCCTGGTCCAGGCTGTGGGACACGGGGTGCTGGCTGGGGCAGCCCAGAGTGGCTTGTACTCTCTCCTTGTCCCCTCTGCTTCTTGGCAGCTTTGCCAAACAATGACAGTGTCCTGTCACGGAGCAGGAAGCACAGTGTGTCTTGCTTCACAGGAGGCTAACACAGGAACAGACCTGTGGCTGGGAGTGAGACCCCATGGACCCCAGGCCAAGAGGTGGGCTCCGCAGGGCAGCGAGACCTGGGCTGGGCGTGCACCCAGAAGGCACCCTCAGCATGTGGGATGGTGAGCATGGGGCAGGGTGCCCGTGGGGCAGTGGCCGTCAGCTGGGAAGCCCATGTGGCTGCATGGCCTCTGAGCCCTGCCAGCATTCCCTGGTCAGGCAGAAACGCCTGCCCTGTGGCCGGGTGGTGCAGGGCCTCGGCTTGGCTTGGTTCGGTCACTAAGTTCAGGGCTGTTCCTGTGACTGTTTTCACCGTCTTTACCCCTAGACCCTGGACACTTCCTGACCCTGAAGACAGAATGGTGACCACCTGTCCTGAGCAGCCTGTGACCCGAGGATGCCCACAGTGAGGCCAGCAGGTGGGGCTGAGCAGGGCACCTCCAAGCATGGCGGCATTGATGTCCTCCAGCACATGGACAGCCCAGGACAGGCAAGAAAGAGGCCTGGGGTGCTGGGCCAGGAGCAGTACCCTGGGAGAGCATGAACCCAGACCTGCCCCGCCTCCCATAGCCGATGACATGGGGGCCCCTACCCAGGGCCTGTGGTAGGGCACGCAGAGACCACCGGGTGACACCAGGAGGACAGCGAGTGTCACAGACTTTCTCAGGAGGATGCTTGGTGCCATGTGCATCTCTCAGGCCTGTCACCCTCTGCTCACTGTGCCCCAGAGCTCAAATCCAGGGTGCGTCCCTCCCCGCCCTGGCCACCGCCTGCTGGGCAGCGCAGCTCCTGGCTCAGCTTGCCTGGCTGCTAGCAGGGCCCATCCACCATCCCGTGGCTGCTGGGATCTGATGGCCTCAGATAAAAGCCAGCAGGGACAGGTCCCTGCAGTCCATCATCTGCCTGAGTCTTCCTGGCAGCTGAGACAGCAAAGAAGATCCAGTCTGACTCCTGGGGACCAGGGGGAGGTGGGTGCCCTCCGCAGTCCCCATGCCTCTGCTGGCCAGCACCCTGCCCAGTGCCAGGCTGTGGCACCCATGCATTCCTTGGCTCCCATTAGCAGTTGGCTGCCCATATGACCTGCCACCAGCACCTTCCCACAGGTGCTGTGCCTGCCTCCTGCTGGACAGGGGCCAGGGCATCAGCCAGTGAGGCTGGTGTGGGGTGCGGGGCAGGAAGGCAGGAAGGTGGGGCGGCTGCAGCCTTTCTGTTCCGGTTGCTTCAGTGAATGAACCAGTGAGCACTGTCATCAGTAGACTGGGGTGGGGCAAGGTGACGGGATGGGGATGGGGACGGGAACGTACAGCAGGCAGAAGGGGCACCCACGCCTTGAGGTATAGCAGGCAAAACGCAGCCAGAGGGCGCATCCTTGGCTGGCTCGTGGGTGCAGGCAGGTAAAGGTCCGGGGCTCCGTCTGGTAAGAACTAGGAGTGGGTGGGGCACTGGGGAGGCACCCATGGGAGATGGGGCACAGTTCCCGCTGGAATGCGGAGTGGCTGGGGCAGGGAGATGGTACCCTGGGTCAGGTGTTCCTGCGTGCCACTGCAGGGGTCTCCTCCGAGGCCTCCAGCAGTGCCAGGACTTCCCGCCAGCATCTATGCACCTTCCACTGGATTCGGCTCCTCATGCTTCTCTATACCTTCACGACTCTTCCAGCGATGGTTTTGCACAACTCCACGCCTAGACCACTGCTGACGATGCAGAGAAATCACTAACCTTCTAGGCGCTGATTTTAACACCCAAACCTTGCTGAGGTCTCTCGACACATCCTGTGACTTCGGGATTAGTTTAACCTCCATCTTTGGAAGCTATGTGGCATCTCTAGAATCACCTACAAATGATGACTCTTGTCTCTTCCTCCCCAGGATTCATCCTCTCTTCCTGTGCCAGATGCCCGCACCGAGGGGAAGTGCTCCCCACTGGCCCCGCTCTGTGCTGCAGGCTTGGAGCCCTGGACTTTAGGTCTATTCTTCCTGACATCCTACGCAGAGGCTAAATCTTGTCAAGTGCTGCCCTGCCTGTGCTGTGACACACTGACCTGTCAACATGCTGTCACCCTCAGAGGCGCTTGCTGGTCACACCACCGTGATCGTGATGAAAATCTGGCGGGTCAGATCCCTGCACTGGTTAATTTATTATAATTACTTGCAACACTCAGCAAGACTGAGCCCCCCTGCCTCCCTCCCACTGAACAGCTCTTGCGGGGGCGGGCTGAGTGCTGCGGGACCTGACACGTGTCTGCCGCCCCAAGTTCCCTGTAAGATTCCTGTGATTTTCTCCCCACTGAGCTCCGCCTTGTTGGTGATGAGGTGCTGATCCCTGGAAAGAGGTGTCCTGCCCTTGCCCTCGTCTCCTGGTGGTTTGTGGACGACAGGAACAACTTCTTCATCCTGGGCATGTCCTGCCGTGCTAGCTCATCTCCGGTCACTGCTCGGACGTGGGCAGTCCGCTGGTGGGCCCGAAACTGCCTCTAGGCTCTGGGCTCCTGCCTCTTAGCTATGGAAGCCCCATGGGGTGCGATTCAGAAGTCGCCAGCTCACTGCTGAATCTGTCAGGGCACTTGGTGAAGCCAGCGTGGGCTGACTCCATGTCGGCCGCCGGGACTGCTGGCCCTGCATGCTGCTGCCTGAGGTCCTCTGTGCTGTGTCCTCACGCACAGGATTAGCACTGTTTGGGGGACATTGCTGGCCAAATTGCTCGTGGATGCCGTCTGGTGTCATCTCCCTCCTGCAGGGATCAGCACTTCAGGGACATGGTCACTTGGGGGCAGTGACAGCCGCTGTGAGCTGAGGGGCAGCCCTGAGACACCCCACATGGATGCTTCCAGAGCTCAGCTCACAGGGAAGGGGCCGGCAGACCTGCCTCCCCATCCTGGGCTGCCCTCTGCCGGGCTGCGCCCCAGACACCCTGGTGCTCTGGCCTTGCCTGGCTCACTCGGCTCCTACTCCCACTGCTCCTCTTTGACTGCCTTTCAGCAGTGCCACCCCTGGCCAGCTCCCACCCTTGGGGTGCTTCTAACACCCTTAAAACTGAGGGGCCCCAGGTCCACACACAGTGTGCCACCCTCTGCTGTGCCTGCGTCCTCACCAGCCCCACTTCCACCGCTGTGAGTGGCACTAGTGTGACCCTGCTCTGGACTCCACACTGACCGTCTGGTCTGTGGTGACCTTGGGCTGCAGAGCCAGGCCTGCCGCTTCCCGCCCTCACCGGCCAGGTGCCCAGGGGACCCGCCGGGGTGTCGCCAGGCCTTGGTGCCAGTGCCCTCGGTAGACACCACAGCTGTTACTGTTCCCGTGAGCAGGGCCCCAAATCTCCACGGCAATGGCTGGGCATCACCCCAAAACGTGAGCAGCCCGTCGGTTCCTTCCCATGCCGCCTACGCCCGGCTCCCAGCCTGGCAGCTTCCGGGGTTCCCTGCTGCCTGCGGGTCCTTGTCACAGGCCCCTGAGAGCCCCCTCTTGGCTGAGGGCGAGGTACCTACCAAGCCTTCTCTGCACCTGGGTTCTCCCGTCTCTGGGTGGCGTCTTTGGAGGAAAAGAAACGTGGTCTCCACTTGTGTCCCGCTGACAGCGTTGTCACCCATCCCCAGGTCGGAGTGCTCCCGCCAGGCTCAGCTGCAAGTTGGGCTTCTGTGAACTGAGAGACTCCAAGCGCTGCAGCCCCTCCCGGGCATGGTGTCCCTGACCCTCGGGGATGGTGTCCCTGACCCTTGACCCCAACGCCCTTGCGGCTGGTGCTGCCTCGGGCTCTCCTCCTGCTCCATCCTCACCGCACCCCACCCGCCTTCCACAGGCACCAGAGCTCCGAGCTGCCCTGCACCCTCACCCTTCCATCCTTGCCCTGGTTCTGTCCAGGACCAGCAAGGACACTGCCACAGCAGCTCCACTGGCCCTCCTGGGACTGCCTGGCACCCACCACCCAACTCCAGGGTCTCCCAGCTCCTGACCCGGCCACGACCCTCCATCTCTCAGCTTCTTTGTTCTCAACGTGTACCCCAGACGTCTTCTGTAGATCTGCTCCCACACCTGAGGCTTCCTAGAGCCCATAACTAACAACATTTATAAACGACAGGACCGGGGACTGGGCTCACGGCCAGCGCCCGCCAGTGTGCGCATCCAGAACAGCCACAGCACCTGCAAGTGCCGAGTTTCCCCTCCCTCTGCGCTCCCCGGTTCCCGGTCTTGATGCAGGCTGCAGGCTGGGTGCTCCTGGGCCTCCTGCCTGCCCCTTCTCAGCACAGGAACGGAAGCAGGGTTACTGCACACGGCACTCCGGCGGAGGGAGTCTCCTCCTACTTAGCGATGGCGAACAGGTCTGTTAATCCTGCGTAGGTGGATTTTATAAATTACTGTTTGCATCTCTTAGGAGGCCCATAGGGCTTTGTTAATGCAGCCGGCGAGGTTCACTGACTGATTTCAGGGCCTCACCAACCTTGTGCTCCTGGGCCCAAGCCAACGCAGTGGTACCATCATTTAGTACTGTGATGGCGGACCTTTCAGAGACTGAGTGCCCAGAATGCAACCCAAACCCCGCTTCTTTATCACAGAGAGCCAACACAGCAGTTAAACCCCAACGCTTGGCTGCTGGGACGATGCCGGGGTGACTTGACTCGAGGGCCGCGGCACAAGGCTGCTGGGCGCCCACTGTGGCACTCGTGCCATAGGTTTGCCACTGCTTCCATCACCTTCTCTCCTTCAATGTTCTCCCTGCCCCCTCTTGGAAACGTCCTTCCAGGCTGGGGAGGGGGGGAAGGCCTTGCAGCCTCGAAGCACGATGGGAAGTGAGCTGTGTTCCACAGGGGTTTGTGAAAGTGCTTGCTGTCCTCCCTACACATTTGGAAGCACTTACAGGGTGGGGCTGGCTCCTCTCTTCTGTGACAAGACTTCAGTCAGATAAGATTCCACGAAGACAGGCGCTAAGATGTTCAGCGTCTTCCTGAAGCCAGCTGTGGGGAAGTTTCCCCCTCGCCCTCTCCAGCCCAGGACAGTGACGTGGGCTCGGCCTCAGCTCTGGCTGCCTGAGTTTGCAGCGCGTCTCCTACTGCAATCCGCCTGCTCCCCTCCTGGACTGGCCGTGCTGTGGCTCTGTCCACCGAGCTAACCTTTCCAAAGAACCAGCGGAGGTCTTGCTAGATGTCCCTGTGCAGTTTCCTGTGCTCAGAGGTGGGCAGATCAGGGCGTGAAGGGTGTGATGCTGGGGTAAGGGCATGGCTAACAGTGCCCTGGGAGGGTGGCACCTGTCAGCAGGCACACAGCCTAGACGGCATATAGAGGGCGAGGGAAGTCGGCCGCTGCTGTCTTCTGCTTGCTCCTCCCTGCCTGGCCCGGCCCCTCTGCCTCCGAGCCCGCCGACTATGAAGCCTCTGCCAGCTGTGTGAGCTGAAATCCTTCCCCCTCACTTATGGATGGTGGGTGTTTTGTCTCAGCAATGAGAAAAGCAACTGAGACAGGTTCTGGGGGTCACATTTACTATCCATTTTTTTCTGTTTCATTTCTATTTGCGTTTACATTTTTCTCTAAGCACTTTGGATGCAGTCCACCATTTTGATATGTAGATTTGTCACTTGATTAAAATTACCTTCAGGTGTTGGTTTCTTTCTTACTGATGTATGTATTAAGAGTGTATAACTTAGATTCTGAACACCCAGTAATCTACTCTTTCATCCGTTTGCCCTGAACCCATTTAGCAGAGGACTTCAGGCCACACGAGTGTCCTGTGTTGCTGCGGAGTCACACTCGGGGGGCTGGCGTGGCCCGTGTTGACAGATGCCTGAGGAGCCCTGGAGTTGTGCCCCCGAGGTGAGACCAGGGTGTCAGCACCTTGCTGAGTGCTCTGCACTGTGCAGGTTTTACACAGGCGTGCCCAGGTGTCCATCACAGACACGGAACTCGCAGTCTTAACACCCAGCGCTGTGCGCCTTTCTCTCCAGGCCATGAGAGCTGTGCGGCTGTCCACCGCTGTCCTGGACGGTTCCATGCTAAGACAGCAATGTCCTCCACTGTTCTGCTTTTCGATTTTACACAGGCTGCTTCACTTGTCTCAGTTTCCACTCGTTGAGGACTCCTTCTTGCCCCAGGACTCTTGGGTCTGTGTTCTTGCTGCAAATCCCTGCTTCCCCACAGGAAACGTCTTCAGCAAGTGACCACTTGACTGTTATTTTTTCAAACATCATTCAATTTCTTTAAGAACTCTGAGATATCATTTCTTTTTTGTTCTTCTTTGACCTTTTTTTATTTCATTCTTTTTTTTTTTTTTTTCTGTGTACTGGGGATCAAACTCATGACCACATGCTTGCAAGGCAGATGCTTATGCTGCTGAGCTAAATCCCCGGCCTGTACCTTCTTTTTTTATATAGGATAACTTTTTAAAAAAATTTTATTTAAAGAGAAGAAAGAAAAAAAAACAGAATAAAGGGTAGCAACAATACAGAATTCCAAAGAAAAAAGGAAAAGAACAACAACAAAAAAACCTAAGAGATTATTACTTGACAAATTACATACTGACTTCTTGGAAATAGTTGTTCAAATTATAAAGTTAAAACATGTAAAGTAGACAAACAGTGAGTCTGTTAACAGTTCTGTTCCACAATCTGACAAAAAAAACAGCAATATGGTCATCTATCTTATCCACTCAAACATTCAATTATATCAAAAGGGTAAAATTAAACACAACAAAACAGAACAAAGCGGATCACAAGAAAGCAATGTAAGGGACATAAATTCCAAAACTAGACAACTGGAGATACTCACTCTCTATTGTATTGACTCTTGTTTTCTTCCAAATAGTTGTCCATATTGTCATATACAGGGAATTCACATGAAACAACATAGTATGGAATTGATCTGAGCAGGACGAGGAGGGCATTTCAGGTCTTCAAGACCAGACAATAGGGAAACCAAGAATAGCTGTCATAGTGTCTCTCATTCTCCTAAAAACAGCTGTCCATACCTTCATGTGTGTTGAACTTAAACAAAACAAAACAAGCTAAAATCACTTTGAACAAAGAGTGATAGTTTTGCTGGATTTCACATCATGACATTATGGAATCAGCACTGGGTACTTGTAGTCTCTTTTTCTTCAAAGTAGTTGTTCATTTCAACATGTGTTATATAGTTGGTTCTTGTAAACTGTTTATAAGCTCTACACATGCATGAGTCTCTAAATGTATATCTATCCTTTCTGTATTAGAGGTAAAAAACAAAACAAAGCAAGATAAAACAAAACAATTCCTTGAAAAGCATGAAGCAAAAAAGTCACATAAAACTGCAATACAAAGTGATCTACAATGGTTACCATGATGTCTCAGTGGTATATAACAACATTAATAAAAACAAAGCATTGGAGACACTATAAGACTTCAAAAGCAAGCAATAATCAAACCAGAGTGGGTATCTTAATGAATCTTGTCATCTTCAGTGTAGTTGCCTATACTCTTAGACTTGATGCTATCAATCATAACAAATTTAAATAAAATCAGTCAATATAAGGTAGCGATCTAACAACCCAGATTCAAATAAGATCAGTCATAATAAGACAGTATAAGTTATAAAGGGCTTCAGATTAAGTTGATAGGAAATTAGGGATGATTACCATAACATGTCCTCTTATTTTTGGGATAGCTGACCATGTCCTCAAGTCTAGCATAAGTAGACAAACTGGAACAGCACGTAATCCATCCAAGCAGAGTGATGAGAATAATGTAAATTTTAAATCTTGTTACCCAATTAACAATATCCTCTGCCTTCCGTTTTTAGACAATTCCTCCTCTTTCACTCCCATAGGGTGCACTGCTTATTTTGGGTCCCACTGCCTCCCTATATAGAGCATCTCAATGGACCCTATCTCCTGATCTACTCTGCCTGTGTTTCTCTCTGTTAATATTTCAAGGCCATCTATACTAGAGATTACAGCCAATGTTCTCTGCCTTATTTCTGCTATACTGTTTTTCTGCCATTGGTTGTCTATTTTTCTGTTCCACTCCACTGTTTGCCCCGTTCACTGAGGCCTCTCTGCCATTGTTGCTGAAATGCTCATATTCTTGTTCTCTCTCTCTCTAAAATGTCCTTCAGTATTTTTTGTAGGGTTGCTTTGTCATGGAAGCATCTTGTTTCTCCATTAATTTCTAGAGAGTTTTGCAGGATATATCAATCTGGGCTGGAAGTTGTTCTCCTTCAGGGCTTGAAGTACTTCACTCCAAGCTCTTCTTGACCTGATGGTCTATGTCGAGAAGTCTGCCGTAATTTTGATGGGTTTTCCTTTATAGGTGATCTGTTTCTTTTCTCTGATGGCTTTTAATATTCTGTTCTTATATTGAATTTCTGGGATCTTGATTATTATGTGTCTAGGTGTAGCTCTGTTTTGGTTGTAGGTGGCTGGAGTTCTGTATGCTTCATACATCTGCATATCATTTCCTTTTTCTATGCCTGGGAAATTTTCCT
>PVJX010011393.1:0-53747 GCA_004027295.1 Dolichotis patagonum | reverse complement strand
CTCAAGACAGCTCTGACAGCCACTAACATACTCTGTTAATATGGTGTACTACATTTACTGATTTGCATATGTTGAACTACTCCTCTATTCCTGGGATGAATCTCACTTGGTCATGATGTGTAATCTTCCTGATGATTTGTTGCATTCTGTTTGCTAGATTATAATTGAGGATTTTTGCATATCTGTTTGTTAGAGAGATTGGTCTGTGGTATTCTTTTGTGGTTGGGTCTTTGTCTGGTTTTGGTATCAGGGTAATCTTTGCTTCCCAAAATGAGTTAGGGAGAATTACTTGGCTTTCAACCTCATTATAGATTTTGAGGAATATTGGCATTAACTCATCTTGAAATTTCTTGTAGAATTCAGCTATGAATCCATCAGTAAGTGAACTTATTTTGTTGGTAAGTTTTTAATTACATTTTCAATTTCATTAAATGATATTGGGTTACTCAGAAGTTTTATATCTTTTTATTTCAGCTTTTGTAATTCATTTGTTTCTACAAATCTGTTCATTTCTTCTGTGTTTCTATCCTATCAAAGTAAAGGTTTTCAACGTATGTATTGATGATCTCCTCAATTTCCAGAGAATCTGTAGTTATTTCACTCTTTTCATGCCTAATTGCATGCATTTGTGTTTTTTCTTTCCTTTTTTTCATAAGGTTGGCTAGGGGTTTATCGATTTTATTTATTGTTTCTAAGAACCAAGTTTTCAATTCATTAATTCTTTGTATTATTATTATTATTTGCATTAATTTCTGCTCTGATCTTTATAATTTCCTCCTTTCTGGGCTTTGGAATAGACTTGCACTTTTTCTAGAAGTTTGAGGTACAGCATTAGTTTGTTTATTTGTGCTTACTCTGTTTTCCTGGTATAAGAATTTATTGTTATAAATTTCCTTGTGAGAACTGCCTTCATTGCCCTGCACATATTCTAGTAAGTTGTGCTTGCATTTTCTTTTGATTGTATACATTGTTTAGTTGCTTCTTTACTTTTAACTGTGACCCATTTGTAGTTCAGTTGGACATTATGTAATTTCCATGAGTTTATGGAGCTTTTGCAGTTTCTGCTGTCATTGAATGCTAATGTCATAGCCCTGTGGTCAGATAATATGCATTGGATAATTTCAAATCCTTTGCATTTACTAAAGCATGTTCTATTGGTTAGAATTTGGTCTATTTTAGAGAATGTCCTATGTGCATCTGAGAAGAATGTGTATTCTGATGTTGGTTGGAAAAAGTTTGATTCAGTTGTATTATTTGATTGCTGATTACTTTTTGTCTAGTTGATCTGTCTCTTTGTGACAGTGGGATGTTAATGTCCAATGGTATAATTGTATTCTTGTTTATTTGATTATTCATGTCTATTAATACTATTCTTACATAGTTGGGTGCTTCCATATTTGGTACATATATATTTATGATTGTTATCTCTCCCTCTTGAAGTTTTCCCTTAACAAGTATGCAGTGATCTTCTTTATCTCTTTTGATCTTTCCTGGCTTGAAGTTCACAGAATAGCTACTCTTGCTTTTATCTGGGCTCCTGTTGTATGGAGTATTTTTTTCTGTCCTTTGACATTCAGTCTATTAGTTTCCATTTCAGGAAAATTTGTATCTTATATAAAATATATTGTTTCATTTTGTTTCTTGATCTACTCTGCCTATCTGTTTATTTGATTGCTGAATTTAGGGCTTGGACATTAATGTTTATAACTGATATGCATTGTTTTACATTCATCCTATTATTTTTCTGGTATTGATTCCCTACACTTTCCTCTGTTTAATTGCTTGCCATGCTTGTTGGTTTCTTTCTGTTGTTGTTATTGGAATTGTGGTCATTTTTATCCCTGTGTAAAATGTCTTTCAGTACCATGTAGGGTTGATTGGGTTGTCATGAACTTCTTCAGTTGTCCTTTGTCATGGAAGTATCTTATTTTTCCACTGATTTTTTAAAGATACGTTTTCAGGGTATATTAATCTGGTTTGGAAGTTACTTTTTCTCAATAGTTGAAATACTTCACTCCATGCTTTTCTTAACTTGATGATTTGTGTTGAGAAGTCTGCCATTATTATGAGAGGCTTTCCCTTATAGATGATCTGTTTCTTTCTCTAACAATTTTTAATATTCTGTTCTTATGTTGAATTTCTGATATCCTAGTAATTATATGTCTAGGTGTAGATTTATCTTGGCCATGGTTAATTAGAATTTGTATACCTTGCTCATTCTTATGTCTAGTTCTTTTCTCATGTTTTGGAAATTTTTTGCTATTAATTCTGCATGAATTCCTTTTATGTTATTTGTGCTGTCTTCTTTTTAATTATTTTTATTTTAAAGAGCATTTAAAAACAAAAAAGAATAAAGCAAATCAGAAAAGAAAAATGCAAGTATACAGGACTTCAAACAAGACAATGGGAAGTCAACAATTGCTACCATGATATCTCTCTTCATAATAACTGTCCATAACATCACACACAATAAAATCAAACAAAACAAGACACTACAAAACCAAACAAAAGAATAAAAGCATTACAGGACTTTAAAATACTAGCAAATCAAAGATGGGTACCATAAGATCTCTTGTTTTCTTCTAAATAGCTGTCTATGTCTTCACACATAATAAAATAAAACAATACAAAACAGACTAAAACCAATCAAAACAAAAGGATGAAAGTATCACATGAATTCAAAACAAGATAATAGGAAATGAACAATGGCTACTATAATGTCTTTTGTTTCCTTCAAAATAGCTGTCCATACTATCACATATAACAAAATCAAATAAAACAAAAAACAATAAAACCAATCAAAGCAAAAGAATTGAAGCATTATAGGACTTCAAAACAAAGTAATAGGAAATGAAAATTGGCTACCACAGTGTCTCATTTTCTTACAAATAGCTTCCCATGGGATCATACATAATACAATTAAACAAAACTAAACAAAATAAAATCAATCAAAACAAAAGAATGAAAGCATTATAGGACTTCAAAACAAGATAATAGGAAAACAACAATGGTTACCCTAATACAATCTGTTATCTTTAAAATAGCTGCCCATACCATTGACCAGAGTAAAATCTAACGGAACAAAACAGAATAAAACCAAACCTAACAAAATTATCAAAATGGTACAAGAATTCAAAACAAGATAATAGAAAATTACCACTTTCCCTTTTCTGACATTTTCTCCCATATCAGTTTCATAATATCTATTGTGTTTTTTTGGATCCCACTAACTCCATCAAAATTTATGCTAGAGAGATAACTTGATGTTCACCTATATGAGTCAGAACAATTTCACCCATGCGCATGATCTCCAGTTGCATCCATTTACCTATAAGGTCCTCCAGATGCCCTATTTTATAGCTGGATAGTTTTTCATTGTGTGAAAATGCCTTATCTTTCTTATCCATTCTGTGGTTAATGGGCAAGTTACTATTGCTTTTTTCTGGTCTCCTGTCATTTTCTCCTTTGATTTTAAGGCTATGAATTTCCTTTCAAGTTAAATGTGTTTGTTTTATACAGAACATTGATGGAATTTGTTTCTTGATCCACTTTCCTTGTGTTTCTTTTTATTAGTGAATTGAGGCCATTGATAGTAAAGGTTACAACCAGCATTCATTGGTTCATCTCTACCATGCTATCCTCCTGCTGTTTGCCTTCCACTTTCATACTTCCTTCAATTGCTTGTCCAGTTTGGTGATTTGCCTCTGCTGCTGTTCTTGGAAACATGGTCATCTTTGTCTTTGTCTATCCTACAGCAATTTCTGTAGGGTTGGTTTGGTGGTCATGAGTTACTCTAGTTGTTATTTACCATAGAAGTATTTAATTTTTCTATCATTTTTATTTTAAAAAGAATAAAACAAAACAAAGGAAACCAAAGCAAAACATAACAAAGTAGATCAGAGTAAAAGAATGCAAATAACATGGGACTTTAAGAGAAGACAACAGGAAATCAACAGTGGCTACCGTAACATCTATTGTTTTCTTCAAAATAGTTTTCCATACCTTCACACACAATAGTTTAATGCAAAACAAAATACTATAAAAGCAATCAAAACAAAAGAATGAGAGCCTTATGAGTCTTCAAAAACAGACAATAGGAAATCAATAATGGCTACCATAATGTCTCCCAATCTGCACTCCCACCAACAGTGCAGATGAGTTTCTTTTATCCAGCATTTGTTATTGGTGGTTTTCTTGATGTTGGTTATTCTTTCTGAGGTGAAATAGAAACTTGGTGCTTTTTTATTTTAAAAAGAATAAAACCAAATGAGAAAAAAAAACCCAAAAATGGGGTCACTCAAAACAAAAGGATGGACATAGTACATAATTTAAATCCACAATACAAGGTGATCTACAATGGTTACCATAATGTATCTTGTTATCTTCAATAGAATTGCCCATGTCATCAGGTACAATAGAATTGATCATAGCAGTATAAAACAAAATCAATGAAAGCAAAACATTGGAGACACTCTAGGACTTCAAAAGAGGGTAATAGTCAAACCAGAATGGGTATCATAGTGAATCTTATTGTCTTCAAAGTATTTGCCTATACTCTCAGACTTGATACTATCAAACATAACAGATTAGAATAAAATCAGTCAAGACAAGACAGCAATCAAAGAAGACAGATTCAAATAAAATAAGTCAAAACAACACAGTGAAAGTAATACAGGGTTTAACATTAAGTTAATAGAAGACTAAAAATATTTACTGTAGTATAGCCTGCTATCTTTGGAATAGTTGTCTATGCCTTCAAATCTAGTAAAAGTAGACAAAGTGGAACAGAATATAACCGAACTAAACAGAGCAATGAAAGCAATCTGGGTTTTAAATCATGATACAAAATTACCAATATCCTCTTCCTTCCCTATTTAGACAATTCCTCCCCTTTCACTTTCCTAGGGTGCACTGTACACTTTGTATCTCATTAACTCCTTTAGTTTTTAGGTTAGGGGGGCAACCAGGTATTTACCTAAGTGGTTCTGATACTTTTTGCCCCTGAGCTTGGTCTCAAGTTTTATCCAATTACTTTCCAGAGCCTCAAGGGTTTCCTTCCTCATAGCTGAGTAGTTCTCCATTGTGTAACAGTGTTATGCCTTTCCAACCAATCTGCAGCTGATGGGCAAGCTCCCCACCACTTTTTTCTGGTTCCCAGTCATATAGAGCATCATTTTCTCATCTTTGACTTTCAGGCCATAAAGCTTCATTCAGGTTAATTATATTTCTTATATAGAGCATCTTGCTTGACCCTATGTCCTAATCTACTCTGCCTGTGTTTCTTTTTGTTAGTGTATAGAGACCATCTATGTTAAGGATTATGACCAATCTTCTCTGCCTCATCTCTGCCATACTATTTTTCTGCTGTTGGTTATCTACTTTTCCCCTTCATTGCACTGTCTGCCCTGTTCAGTGAGCCTCCTCTGTGGCTGTTCTTGGAACCATGGTATTTTTTCTCTCTCTCTAGAATGTTCTTCAGTATTCTTTGTAGGGTTGGATTGGTGCTCATGAACTCTCCCAGCTCCTTTTTGTCATGGAGCATCTTGTTTCTCCATTAATTTTGAGAGATAGTTTTGCAGGATACATCAATCTGGGTTGGAGGTTATTTTCTTTCAGGTCTTGGAATACTTCATTCCAAGCTCTTCTTGATTTCATGGTCTTTCATGATTCATGGTTTCTTTATAGGTGATCTGTTTCTTTTCTCTGACAGCTTTTAATATTCTGTTCTTGCGTTGAATTTCTGAGATCTTGATTATTATATGTCTGGGTGTACTTCCGTTTTGGTTGCAGCTTGCTGGAGTTGTGAATGCCTCATATATCTGGATAAAATTTCCTTTCCCTATACTTGGGAAGTTTTCTTTAATTATTTCTGTAAATAGCCTTTGTATTTCTTTTGTGTTTACCCCGCTTCTTCAATCACATTTTTTATTCTTGTTATAGATACTCTTGTCATCTTCTAGCCTTTGTATTGTTGCTTCCTTGTTCCTTGTTATTGTTAAGAGATCTTTCCTTTCACAATCACATGTTGCAAATCTGTGTTCAAGGTTTCATAGTCTGTCTTTAGTTTCTTTCAAGGAGTTTTGTAACATTTCAATGGAGTTTTTAATTTCCTGGTATTCTTTTTGAATCTGTTTCATGTATTGTAGGTTTTTTTTATATTCCTCATTGAAGATTTCTCTCCTTTTTCTATGCTCCTCCATTCTTCCATCTGTGTCTTCTTGAGGGGTACTTAACATTTCTTTTATTATTGTTCTTATATCTTCCTTTACTTGTATTAGAATTTCTCTTTTCAGTTCTTTTATAATGTCTCAAAGATAATTCTTTATGTCATATGCTGCTTTTTCAGACACCACAGGTGTGCAACCCCCAAACTCTTCTGTGTTTACCTTCCCTGGACCAGTAGTGTTTGTGTTGAGGGCTGGAGATTTCCTTTTGTTTCTTCCTCTTGTCGTGTTTCTGGTTTCCTCCAGACAAGTGGACAATGGGTGTTTCCATCACTTCTTGTGTTGGCCGTGAATACTCTGAAGCCCTCCCCATTGTGCCGATGACCACTGAAGTACAAGTGGGGGGGGCAGGCTATCCCATCCCTTCTGAGCTGGTCAAGCTATTGGAGTCTTTATCACATGTGCCACATGATGGGGCTACTTAGGTATAGTTTCAGTGAGACCTTGTCCTTTGCTATTGGATTGTGCACAGAGGAAAGACTCAGTCTGAGCAATTCTCACCAATCTACTCTGCACTAAGAGTGGCTGACTGAAGCCGCTGCAGTTCTGGTTTTGGATTTATCCCTCCTGACTCCAAAAGGCCACCTGGCCCCTCATCTGCTACCATGGGAGGACTAATTTCCACGCACTCACTGAGAACTCAGTACAGATGTCTGACCTGAGTGGTGCTCTCCACTCTGCCACTGTCCTCCATGACTGCTTCCTCCCACTGAGACCCTCAGGCTTGCCAACCCCCAACCTCATACTGACTGCACATCTCTGGATGTCAGTGGTGTTTTGTACACAATGGGATCAGCTCTGGTGAGAGTGAGTCTGGAGCAGCTTCCATCTATGATTTCCTTTTCTTTTCTTTCTTTCTTTTTTTTCATTCCCTTTAGTTTCTTCTTGGGTTGAGAGGATCCATCTACCTCCATCTGGTCTTCTCCATGATGTTGTATTCTGGCATCTGAGCTATCTGTCTCAGAGAAGCTCTCTATTTTGGTGCTTACTGATCCACCATCTTTTGGAACTCCCTCTCAGTGTTGTTTTAATTTGCATTTCTTTAATAATCAATGATGCTTAACAGTTTTTCATGTATTTTTTGGTAATTGTATTTCTTCATCTGTGAAGTGTGTATTCGTCTCAGGTGTTCATTTTTCAATTGAGTCTTTGAATGTTGGGGGCCTGATATTTTAAAAATTCTTTGTATGTTCTCAAAAAACATCATTTTAGGAGAGGCAGTTGATTAAGATTTTTTTCCCAATTTGTGGGTATACTTTTAACTCTGTTGGAGATTTCTTTTGATATGGAAATATTTTGTTAATAAGAAGAGATCCTAGTTGTTGATGTTTGGAAGTATTTGCCTTTTGAAGTTTGATTTTTGTTCATGAATTCTCTGCCTACCCCTATGTCTTAAAGATTTCTACCTACTTTTGTCTTTCAGCAGATTTAGTTTTTTTTTTGTTTTAATATTTAGATCTTTGATCCATTTTGAATTTAGTTTAGTGCATGGTGATAGTCATGGGTCTAGTTTTAGTTTTTGGCATATATAAATCCAGTTTTTCCTGTACTACTTATTAAAGAGGCCATCTTTCTTCCATTGAATGTGTTTGACCCCATTATCAAAGATAATGTGGCTGAGTGTGTTTGTAGTTGTGGTTGTGCCTTCCAATATAGTCCTTTGATCTTCAGATCTGTTTTTATTCCAGAATCATTCTGATTGTATCACAGTAACTTTGTAGCATAATTTCAAGTCAGGGATTGTGATGCTTCCTGCCTTGACTTTGTTGCTCAGAATTGCCTTTGTTATTCTAGGTCTTTTCTGCTTGCAGATGAATTTTAGGAATAATTTCTCTAGATCTCTGAGGTATGCTAGTGGTATTTTTATTGGAATTTCATTAAATCTGTATAACAATTTTCAGTGAATGGCCATTTTCACAATGTTTGTTTTTCCTATTCACAAACAAGTAAGGTATTTCCATTTTCTGAGATCCTGTTCAATTTCTTTTTTAGAGTACTGTAAATTTTCCTGAATATATATATATCTTTTACTTCCTTTGTTAGATGGATTCCTAAATATTTCATTGTTTTGGATGCTATTGCAAAGGGCGTGGCTTCTCTTATTTCTCAGTGAGTTTGTGGTTTGTGTACAGCAATGCTATTTATTTTTGAGTGTTGACTTTGTATCCAGCTACATTGCTGAATTTGTTTATTAACTCTAGAAGTTCAATGGTGTTTTGTGGGTCTTCTATATAGGGTATCATGTCACCACCTGCAAATAAGTATAGTTTAATTTCTTTTCCTACCTTTATTCCTTTTATTTCTCTCTCTTGTCTAAATGCTCTGACTAGTATTTCCAGCACTATATTTAATTAGATTGGTTATAGTGGACAGCTTCATCTTGTTCCTGATTTTAGAGTGAAAGCTTTCAGTTTTTGACCATTTAATATGATGCTGGCTGTTGGTTTTTGATAGATGGCTTTTATCTGATTGAAGTAAATATCATCTATTCTGATTTTCCTTAGGGTTCTTATCATAAATGAGTTTTTGACTTTATCAAAATCATTTTCTGCATCTATCAAAATAATTGTTATTCTTGTCTTTGGCTGTATTGACTTGATGTATTACTCTTATTAATTTGCCTATGTTGAACCACCCCTCCATTCTGGGATGAATCCCACAAGTTCTGGTATATAATCTTCTTCATGACTTTCTACATTCTGTTTGGCAGTATTTTATTGATGATTTTTTTATCTGTGTTCATTGGTGAGATTGGCCTATAATTCTCTTTTTTGGTTTGGTCTTTCTCTGTTTTTGGTATTAGAGTAATAGTTGCTTCCAGTAATGAGTTCAGAAAAATTGCTTCCTTTTCAATTTCATTGAAGACTTTGAGGAGTGTTGGCATTAAGTATTCCTTGAATTTCTTATAGAATTCAGCTCTGAACCCATCAGCATCTGGGCTTTTCTTTGTAGGTAAGCTTCTAATTTCATTCTCCATTTCATTAACTGCAATTTGGTTGTTCAGTAGTTTTACATCTTCTTGACTCAGCTTTTGTAATTCATATGTTTCTCGGAACCTGTCCATTTTTTTTTTGATGTTATCAAACCTATGAGACTAAAGATCTTCAAAGTAGGTATTGATGATCTTCTGTGTTTCTGCAGGGGCTGGAGTGATTTTGCCCTTTTCATTCCTTATGGAATGAATTTGAATTTTTTCTTTCCTTTTTAAAAATAAAATTGGTTAGGGGCTTATCAATTTTCTTTATTCTTTCAAAGAATCAACTCTTTGATTATTTCATTCTTTGTATTGTTTTCTTAGTCTCCATTCATTAATTTCTGCTCTGATCTTTATAATTTCCTTTCTGCTTTGGACTTTGGGCTTCACTTGGACTTCTTTTTCTAGATGTTTTCAGTGTAGCATCAGATTATTTATTTGTATTTGTTCTGTTTTTCAGATATGGGAATTCAGCACAATAAATTTTCCTCTAAGGGCTGCTTTCATTGTATCCCATAGGTTCTGCTAAGTTGTATTTGTATTTTTGTTTACTTGTAGATATTGTTTAATTTCTTCTGTGACCCATTGATTGTTCAGTAGTGTATTGTTTTGTTTCCATGTCTTTTGGAGTTTTTGAAATTTCTTTTGTTATTAGTTTTACAGTTTTATAGCATTATGATTATATAATATTCATGGGATAATTTCAGTTTATTGGCATTTACTGAAGGATTTTAATTGGCTAGTATATGGTCTACTTTAGAAAATGTCTCATGTAAAGCTGAGAACAATATATATTCTGTTATTATTGGGTAGAACAGTATGTACACATCTATTAAGTCCATTTGTTCACAAGATGGATTCTGTACCTTTATTTGTTTGCTGATTTTCTGCCTTGTTCATCTGTCTCTTTGGGTCAATGAGGTGTTAAGATCTCCACTATGATTGTATTATTGCTTATTTGACTTTTCATTTCTGTCAATACTTGTTTTGCATGGCTGGATGTTCCCAAATTTGGTGCATATATATTTAAGATTGTTATCTCTTTCTCTTGAAGTTATCCCCTAACCAGTATATAGTGACCTTCTTTATCTCTTTTTATCATGCTTGGTTTGAAATTCACATTGTCTACAAAGAGAATAGCTACCCCTGTTTTTTTTTTGGGGGGGGGAGTTCCTGTTGCACGAAGCATTGTTTTGCATCCTTTGACTTTCAGTATACAGTATATGGTTGGATGTTGTTTCTTGATCCATTCTGCCAATCTGTTTCTTTTAATTGGTGAATTGAGACCATCCACCTTAATGTTATAACTGATATATATTGGCTTATTTCTGTCATGTTGTCTTTCTACTGCTGGTTCTTTATCTTTCTCCACTGTTTAATTGTTTGTGCTGTTTTGTGGTTTCTTTCTGTTCATGTTCTTGAATCCTTAGTTATTTTTTGTCTATCTAGAATATCTTTCAGTATTCTTCCCAGGTTTGGTTTGATGGTCATGAAATTCTTCAGCTGTTCTTTATCCTGGAAGTATCTTATATCTTTATTGATTTTGAAAGATAGTTTTGGAGGGTATATTGGTCTGGGTTGGAAATGGTTTTCTTTCAGTATTTGAAACACTTCACTCCAAACTCTTCTTTGCTTATTGATTTGTGTTGACAAGTCTGTTGTGATTCTTGTTGGTTTTCTTTTATATGTGATCTGTTTCTTTTCTCTAATAGCTTTTAATATTCTGTTTCCATGCTGAATTTCTGGGATCTTGATTTTTATATGATTGGGTGTAGATTTATTTTGACTCTAGCTAGTTGGAGTTCTAAATGCCTCTCTTCTGTATGCCAGATGCTTTTCCCATGCTTGGGACATTTTCTGCTATTCTTTCTGTATATAGTCTTTTATTTCATTTGTGCTGACCCCTTCTTCACTGATACTTATCATTCTTAAATTATTCTTTCTTTGTGTCATCTTGGAGCAGTTGAATTGTTATTTTCGGGTTCCTTGTTATTTTAATGAGATCTTTCCTTTCATAATTTCTTGCTGCAATCCTGTCTTCAAGGTCTAAAATTATATCTTCAGCTCTTTTAAGTGGTTTTGCCAGTTTTCAATTGACTTTTCAATTTCCTGGATATTTCTTTAATCTGTTTCATGAACTATAATTCCTTCCCTTATTGTTTATTCAAGGTTGCCATCATTTTCATATACTCCTCTTTTTATGTATGTCTTCTTTAGATATACTCAGCAATTCTTTCATTATGTTTGTGATTTATTCTTTTACTTGAGATATTATTTCCCATCTGATCACTTTTATGTTCTCCTGAAGTTGCTCCTTTACCTCAGATGCTTTCATCTTGAAGATTTCAGGTGGGTGACTTTCATTTTCTTCCATCTCTATATATCTCATACATTTTCTGTGTGAGCTGAAGGTCTGAGATTGCCCTTTTTTTGGTACTGGAATCGAACTCATAACCACACACTTGCTAGGCAGGCACCTAGGCCACTGAAGTAAATCTGCTTTCCCCTGAGACTGCCTTTTGTCTTGCCTTTTTACTGTGTTTCTCCCAAAAAGCCAGTTGTGGTGACCCAGACACTTTCCATATTGACTGCCCTTCTGTGGTGTAGGGGAATGGGACAGACACCCAGTTTTTTTTCTCAACCCAAGTTCCCAGAGTTAGCAGGGCATGTGTCAGTCTTCCCTAGACTTGTGCAGCTACACCGAGGCTTCCCTGATGACAAGATGTACATGGTCACAGAACTGATTCTTCTTCCAGCCTGTGTGACTACATTGGGAATCACTCGATGGCAGCAGGCACACAGAGATATTTTGTCTGATTCTTTTCATGGACTCTGCTTGCCTGTAGTAAGCAAGCCTTCTGGTGCAGAGGCAGGCACACAGGGGCAGATTTGGCTGTGTCTCTCTGCCCAGTGGAAGCAATCTTTCTGATGGAAGCAGTGGAGTACAGTAGTGGATCTGGATGCATCTCCGTGCCTGCACTGTCTGCCCTCAGGAAGCAAGCTTTCAGTTAGTGGTGGTGGTCATGCAGGAGCATATCTGATTGTATCTCCCTGCTCACACTGGCTGCTCACAAGAAACAAGCATTTTGATGGTGGCACATAATGTCAGATATGGTTGTTTCTCTCTGCTTTGGCTGCCTATAAGAAACAAGCCTTCTGATGGCAGTGATGAACATGAAGGAGCAGATCTAGTGTGTCTCCTTGTCTATGCTGGCTGCCCACAGGAAGGAAGCCTTCCAGTGGCAGAGGCAGGCATGCAGGTGTGAATCTGACTGTGTGTCACTGCTGGTTCTGGCTGCCTCTCCTATTTTCTTGATACCTATAATGATTATATTGTTTCTCTCTGCACCATCTTGCAGCTGGTGAATTGTTATTTCCTGATTCCTTTTTATTTTTAAGGGATAGTTCCTTTCATCATTACTAGCCACAATCCTATCTCAAATGTCTTAGATCCTGTTTTCTATTGCATTTATGGAGTTTTGCCAACTTTCAATGGAATTTTTGATTTCCTAGATATCTCCTTGAATCTTTTCATGTACTCTAATTGTTTCTTGTATTGTTCATGTAAAGTTTCCATCATTTTTCTATTGTTTTTATGCTCCTCTTTTTTTTATCTACATATTCTTTGGATATGCTCATCAGTTATTTCATTGTTTATTTATGCTTTTACCTGAGAGATTATTTCTGATCTGTTTTCCTTTACAGCTTCCTAGAGTTGTTTCTTTACTTCTGTTGCTATCATTTCAGAAATTCCATGTGTGGTTTCTAATTTAATCCATGTCTCTTTCTCCTGTACCAGATCTAGATGGACTGGAAATTTGAGATTGAATTTTGTTCTTTCTTTTATTCATTTCCCTGTGTTTCTCTGATTCATTTGGATGCCAAATCTTAGTTTCTTCCTGCAATCACAACCTGTTAATCAATGGGCCTCACTGAGGTTTGCTGATGTCTGCATGACTCTGGCTGTGGACTCCTGTTCCTTGTGAGCTTCACAGATGATTCCCAGTTGTGGTAGGGTCTTTGAAGATGGACTTCCAGTTCCTGTGGGCCTCACCATCAATTCTTTGGTGACTGCTGGTCACTGGGCATGTTTTTCCAGTCCCCATTGCCCTCATTAAGGGTTCCCAGATGAGTTTGGTCACTGGGTGCAAACTTCCAGCCCCCATGTGGCTCAGGAATAGTTCTTGGGTGTGAGCAGGTCATTGAGTGCAGACTCCCAATCCCTTCAGGCCTCTCTGAGTGTTCCAGGGTGACTGTATGTCACTGGGTGCAGATTCCCTTTTTCTGTTGCCTCAAAGATAGTTCTTGGCTGTGAGTGGGTTCCTGGGCACAGACTCTCAAAGCACATGGCCCCAGAGAGGACTCCCTGATGACAGTGGGTCACTAGGTGTGGCTTCCCATTCATCAGGCAACTCCTCTGTGGTTCCTTTCTCTGGTATTTTATTTTAAATATTTGTTTTTCCAGCTTTTGGGTATTTGATATTTATGTTTTGTCATGTAGATTTTGAATTTACCATATTAAGATTAGTTCTGATTCTTGACTATATAGGTTTATGTTTATCACTAAATTTGATGTTTTCAGCTGCTGTTTCCAGTATAGTTTTCTTGAACAGTCTCCTCTTTTTCCTACATTAGAGCCTACAGTGAGAATAATGCTAGATTTTTGTTATGGCTCTACAAGACCTCAATAATATATTCATTAGTTTTCCCAGTTTATTTTTGTTTATTGTTGATACCAATAGAACTCTGCTATTGTGTCCTCAAATTCATTGATTTTGTCCCCTATCATTATCACTCTACTCTTGAGATTATGGAGTAAGAGTTTAATTTTACATATTGTATTTTTCAGATTTAAAATTTTCAGTGTATCCTTTTAAAAATAGCTACTAATTTTTTTGAGATTATTTCATTTTTGTAAAAGAACTCTGTTATCTGTTGAAATGTTTTATGACTATTTCAACATTCTGTTCAAATAAGTCCAACATCAGATTAATTTCCATTGTAGCATTGGCTGGATACCTTTTTTTTTCTTTTAAAACAAGGTCTTGCTATGTAGTTTAGGCAACCCTGGAACACATAGGGAATCCAGGCTGGACCTGAAACTCACAGTAATCCTCCTGCCTCAGTCTCCCAAGGGCTTGGATTCCAGGTATGCACCATCATACTAGGTTTATCTTTTAACATTCAAGTTATACTTGCCATGGTTTATGATATGATGAGTGATTTTTTCTTATTGCATGGACATTTTTGTTATTATGGTTAGATACTTTTGATTATCTGTTTCAATTATCCATGTGAATCATTTATTTCAGTATGCAATCACCCCATTTAGGTATATCATAGATATTCTAGCCTACTTTGCAATCTGTAGATTTGAAGTTTCAAAGACAATTTAATATTTAAACCCCTTGAAATGCTTTTATGATCTATTTTGTTCTTTAAGTGATTCCACTCAAATGCATAGGTCCCAGATGATCTGCTTCATACTGTCGGAAAGCTTTTTAGATTACTCCTTTCCACATTGGAAAATCTTTTTAAAATTAATTATCTTATGTGGATACTTTGTGCTATTTAAAAGAAGGGAGTAAGAGAAAACAGAAAACTATGACATATTCTGAAGAGTTACTACTGTTTCAGTATGTCTTTTGTAAATAACATTGCTTTGAATTTAAAATCAAAATTAAATCTCAAAGAATTTCTATTAATTAACTATGTTAACTTTTCTTTAAAAAATGTGAAGATATTCATTTCAATGAATTCTTGATTCCAGTATGTACATGGAGAAAATTTTCATCAGCTTATTTGTATATCTTTTATATAAAAACTATGTCTTTCTGACTTGGATTTTATGACATTCTCACCTTAATATTCTTCTATTTGATTGTGAAGTGATAACATGTGAATAAACTTTTTAGTTTGGTATGAAAAAATAATTGTATAGGTATTTCATTGTTTCAATGAAGCATATCATAAGCTCAGGATATATTTTCTTGTCAAGTTTGAACCTTGGGAGTCACTTTCTCAAAGAGATATTGTAGCATTAAATGCTAAACTTATCTTTGGTTAAGGTCCAGGGCTTCAAAGAATCAGTTTTCCCTTTTTACATTCACAATACAAACCAAAAAAGATAAATTCATTGTCTTTCTTTGCTTGTAGATGTATTTTTATTAAGTGTCTTCCCTACATCCCAACATTACTATTTTTACAAACATCCGTCTTAACTTTCCTAAGAATTCATCACAAGGCAAAGAAAGAGGAAAGTTAACTCAGCCTGCAACATCATTGATAATGGTGTTCTGCTCTCAAGTTTTTGCTTTTTCCCTCCAGAACCTAGGAATTTGTTTTGAAAGCACAGTTAACGAATGTATATATATTGAATATAATATAGTGATGTCAAAGTGAAAACATACGTATATTTGCATATGTACAGATGTTTGTGTTTATGTCTTACATACTAAACAAGATTGGGTGCCCTTATCTCCTTTACATTTTATAAGGGGAGTGCGGGGGGCTGGTTTTCCTGGTCTTTTATGTTTCTGACTTCCTGTGTTCTGCAAAATCTTCCTGATAAAGTCATATGGTAATTGCATTACCTGAAACCTCTCTCTGTCTGGCTTTTCTTTGGACCAAGAGAATATTTTAGATTGTTTTACTTATAGAATTTAACAACATATTTTCCATAGGATTATATATCATTCTGTTTAAATTTACTAATGTGCTTCTTACGGATCATGAAATTTCCATTTTTTTTTTGTTTTGGTTGGTTGGTTTGTTTCCTGAGAGAAAGTCTTGCCTTGTAGTTCAGGTTTGCCTTGAGAAAATTATGTATGCCAGCCTACCTTTGACCTTTGGGCAATCCTCCTGTCCCAGACTCCTCTATGTTGGAGTTCCAGACATGTAATTCAGGATTGCCATGAACTCACTATTTAGTCCAGACTTGCCTTGAATTCATAGTCCTCTCTTGTGCTGTGGCAGAGTAGAATGTGCACACTGCTCCTCATCTGGGATCTTTGGTAATGAAAACTCTCAGCTTCAGTAATGAATTAATGAAGCAGAGTTTAAAATAAAGAAGACAGTTTGTCAAATACATTTAAAAGAAAAAATACAGACTGCTATTTTGGGAAGGTAGGGACATCAGAGTTGAGCTCTCATCCTTGGCTCCTTTTTATTTAGGACTAGTGATTTTCCCATCCCCCATGTGGGCATCTAGAAATCATTGCTATCTGATTGTCTCACTTGGCTGTCTTCATTTACAATGTAGGTGTGTCTGCCTACATTCTTTCTGTCACTTTGTGATGGATAAGGGGGAGGGATTTTATAGGAAAATAACTTGTACTTAATGATTAAGTAAGGGAACATGTGTAAATGTGTGTATCTGCTGTAATAATACAGTGATGTTAATACATATGCATGTATGTATAAGGTTGTGTGTGTGTGTGTGTGTGTGTGTGTGACTTACTAGGTAAAATTGTCTACCCTTATCTTCTTCACATTTTATCAAGTGAGTGAGAGGAGTAGGTTTTCCTGGTCTTTTATGTTTCTGGCATCCTGTGTTCTGTGAAATCTTCCTGACAATTCTTATGGTAATTGTATTACCTGAAACCACTCTCTGTCTAGATTTTCTCTTTTTATCTTTATACTTTGTCTAATTGTACAGTCTACCTGTAGAGGCAAAAACTGCTTCAAGTAAGTTTCCCTATTGATTTTTAAGAAAGCCTATAATTTTCCTGCCTAGTCCCTACCTTTCTGTACACTGGCCTTTGAAGTCCTGGAATTATGGCAATGTGTCACCACAATCAGCTTCATGCAATTTTCCTTTTGAGTAATGCTAATTCAATTATCTCTAGTCAAACCCATTTATGCACATAGCCTCCCATTTTGCTATAAAATGGTCCATTTTTTCTGAAGCTTAAATTTCTGTACTGTCCACATCAAGTAGAGCAGATTTATTTTGGCTGAAATAGAAATAGTGATATAAGTAACTGTCTTTGTTTTATAAGAATTACTGGAAAAAATTTAAAATGTTCTAGCAAGATTTATAAAAATTTAATCCAGGATAATTTTGGTGGTTAGCAAGCATATAAACCATATATATTTAAAGTGATAACAAACTCATTGAATCTAGTTTTTTAATCTATGTAAAGATATGTCACTGATGGTTTCATGGTGACAATGTAATGCTAACATTTTTCTCTTTTATAAAAGTCATTCTAAAGCAATAAGAAAATGAGAGAAACTTAATGCAACCTTATTTTACTTCAACTATAGACAGATTAAATGTTGAAATAAAACAAAATGGATTAAGTTTTCCTAAACTTAGGAAATCAAGTATGGCTGCACAAAGAAACTTAAAGGAGAGACATCACTGCAAATCTTACAAAAAGTCAGAAATTTTCCATTTCATTAATGTAAGGGGTGTACTTTGAAGTATGAAATGACAACTCCTCAATTTCATCAGCAAGAAAAATGTGCATATACTGGCAATGAAATTTTTCTCAGAACTGATTATTTCTGAGAAATAAGAAGGTTAATATTGAACATCAAATCACACAGATAATGCATTTTTCCATGAAGCAACCTGTGTTTGAAGTATTGTGATTGGTACTGTAAATTGTAAATAGCTGTCTATTTCTTTTGGCTTGGAAAAAATAATAAAAGTTAAAAATATTCATAAAATTGCATAGACACAAATAACTTGTGCCTTTGAATAGAGTGTTATCTTAAGATTACAATATCCTAGAAAAAGTTCATTTCATTCAAAGAAAAGAACAAGAAAAACACTTCAGAAAAAAGAATCTACTCATTTATATAGCAAGAAATATGAAAGACAGAAATTGGAAAAGCATCACATAAATTCAATGTAAGAGATTAATTTTGCAACGGAAGCGATTTAAACCATGGCAAAATACTTCATCATGAAATTCAAAAGGTCATCAAAGCAATATCTTTATTAGAAAAACATAAAGAGATGTAAGAATAATTGTAATACATATAAAACAGGTGGAGATATGATAAGTTGAATGCTTCATAAAAGTAACAAACACCACAGAAATCAAGGCAAAGCTAGAAACCGCACAAGGCAAAATAGGTATTACAATGAACACAATATTACATATACAGAAGGAGAACAATAAGCAGAATATTAGACATAAATGTGCCATGAAAATTAAAGACAAAATAAGACAAAAGAAATATAAAGTCCGATGTACACAAAATTTGTCTTTGAGCAACACAATTAATGCAATAAAGCAGAACAAACACATTATGATATAAATCAAGAGAAATTTCCAGTAATAAAAAATAAAATTTGAAGCCACATATTGAATACACACATCATATCTCCTGGACAATTGACACTGAATGGTGAATAATAAGTATAGCATAATAAAATAAATGGATCTCAGTGATTAAGAGTTTTTTGGATACTCAGGAAGAAATACCAAGTTGCTTGCATGGAGAAAAAAACTGAGTTTGCTTTGTATTACTGCACAACAGTGAATACTATAAATAATTATACAATCATCAAGGCAATAAATATTGTTCCAATAGGTTAATCAATGGAAAAATAATTGAGTAACATATCAATAAGACTATAAAATATCAACCTCAAAATGTGGAATTTAATTCAAACAAATGTGAGAAATATGGTAGCTGATTAGCATATAGATATTATAATCTTTGAAGACAACATTTAATAGGGAAAGGAAGCAAGGTGAGAGTCTTTGTATACTTATTTATTTTTAGTATTCAGGGCAAAAATAACAATCAAATAACATATGAGGTAGTAGAGACAACATTATTCCACATAATTATTATTCAAAATATTTTTCAATATTTTAATACTAAAATCAATGTCATAGCTAGGGGTATATCTTACTAATAAAGGGTTTGCTATGTATGCACAAGGTGCTAGATTCACAAGACCCTAGATTCCATTTCCAGAAACATACACATACACACAAAATGTAATTAGCTCTAAGTACATGGTAAAAAAGGGAAGACAGACAAACACAATACACAAAACAGCGGAGTGTGTAATAAAAAAGACTCTAGAGCTAGAGCATCTGTGTGCAAATCCTGACTCCAGTAGTTTCTAACTATATAACTTTTGGCAAATTGCATAACCTCTTGTAGGGACTCTAGCATAAATATGAGTATAATAGTTTCATTCATTTTCATACAGTTGTTAGGAGGAGTAAATTAATCAACACATGCAAAGTAACTAGACTGTGCCTTATTTAGCTATATATTAAGTTCATGCTGCTAATTTAATAATTTTCTTATTGGTATTTTTCCCTTAAGTGTAGTACATCTATCACTGACAATCAACAGAGAATATTCACAAAAGAAATTATTTTAATACATTTTTAAAAATTTTTATTGTTCTACCCAACTATTATTATTGTCACTCTCTTCTGTGATATGCTTTGCACTTCATAGAAGAAATGTGAAACTGCATTTCTCAGAATCCTTTCTCTGAATGGCTCTAGATTAAAGTCTTCCAAAAATGGACATTTGAATGAGAAGAATACAAAGATATAAACAAAATAACAGTGATAGGTAGTACAATTGTAAACCTCAATAATTGCTTTAACAGAATAATAATTTGAAGTTTGGCAGTGGCTTCAGATAATCATCAGAAAAATCGCTTATTAAGTTGTGAGCATCAGAGATTAGTGATGCTAGTTTGCTCTGAGATTCCTCATGTTTAGTTTCGTTTAGCTCAAGTTTCTATCCATCACTTTCTTTAGTGCCATAGGCAGTTAAGATAGTCACCTGAGCTTCTTTACAATACTGCCACTTCTTGATCATATGAACTCCAGCAGAGGCTTCCCTTACTGACCTTTCACATTTCTGATAGAGGTTATGTGAACCTCTAAGTCCCTGTATTAAAATCTTTCCTACAGAATACCTAGGATGAATCCTTTACTAACCAACCACCTTTAAAAGATATACTCAAGAGAATTTTAAGTGAAGAATTATAATTATTAAATAAGATATTAATAAAACAAATATTTTAATATGTAACACATATTTTTTAAACTCAGTTTTTAAAGTAATAAATATATTTATGAACTAATTTATAAAAGTTATATTTCCTAGGCAGCAGAGAAACAGAATACTAAGAAAGCAACTCATATAATGAATGATTTTATTTATATTTTAATTTTATTTAAAGAGAATAAAACAACCAAACAAAAAAGAAAGAAAAAAGGGTAGTACATTACAAAATCATAGCATACAAAGTAGACATTCAAAAAGTGAAACTGTTAACAGTTCTGCTCAACAATCTAACAAAAACAGTAGTATGGTCATCTATCTTCCACATTTAAACATACATGCAGTTATACACTTTAGAGTATTTTCTTTTCCTCTCTTTTTTACAATATCAATTACACATTTTGGGTTTTCTTACTCCTACAGTTCTTATTACTTTTTACACTAGAGACACAATGTGCTATTTATAAATATGATTGTTATTAATTTCACTAATGAGAATAGTCTCAAGTTGTCTCCATTTCCCTTTGAAGGCCTCAAGATCATCCTTCTTCATAGCTGAGTAATATTCCATTGTGTAAAAATGCCACATCTTTCTCATCCACTCTGAAGTTGATGGGCATCTAGGTTGTTTCCAAGATTTAGCTATAACAAATTGTGCTGCTATAAACATGGGTGCACATATATCAGTATTATATGAACTTTTGAGTTTTTCTGGAAAAATATCCAGGAGTGGAATAGCTGGGGTGAATGAAGCTTGCAAGCCTAGTCTTCTGAGAATTCTCCATATTGATTTCCATAGTGGTTACACCAGTCTGCACTCCCACCAACAGTGGAGGAGTGTTCCTTTTTCTTTGCAGCCTCTCCAATGTTTGTTATCAGTTCATATCTTGATGGCAGCTTTCTTTCCAGAGTGAGATGATATCTCAATGTTGTTTTAATTTGTATTTCTTGAACGAACAGTGATGGTAAACATTTCTCCATATATTTGCCATTTATATATCTTCATATGAGAACTGTGTGTTCATTCAGATACATATTTTTGGAAAGGGTTTTTGAATTTGGGGAGGTTGATGTTTTAAAATTCTTTATATGTTCTTAATATGAGTCCTTTATCTGAAGGGTTGCTGGCTAAAATCCTTTCCCATTCTGTGGGTTTTCTTTTCACTCTGATGGTGATTTCTTTTGAAGTGCAGAAGCTTTTCAATAATATGAGATCCCAGTTGTTGATTCTCTGCAGCATTTCTCATGCAGTTTGTGTTTTGTTCATGAATTGTCTGCCTACCCCTATGTCTCCAAGATTTATACCTACCTTATCTTCTGGTAGATTTAGTATTTCTGTTTTAATGTTTAGGTCTTTGATCCACTTAGACTTTAGTTTTGTGCATGGTGATAGGCATGGATCTAGTTTCAGTCTTCTGCATGTGGAGAGTCAATTTTTCCATCATTTATTAAAAAGGCTATCCTTCTTCCAGTGAACATGTTTAGCGCCTTTGTCAAATATCAGGTGGCTGAGTGTCTTTGTACTTGTACTTGCATCTTCTTATCTGTTCCATTGATCCTAAGGTATATATCTTTGCAATTACCATGCTGATTTTATCACTGTGGCATTGTAGTACATTTTCCAAATGAATTTTAGGATTGTTTTCTCTAGATCTGTGAGGTAGGTCAATGGTATTTTGATTGGGATTGTGTTAAATCTGTATAACAGTTTGGGGACTTGGTTTTTTCTAGCCAAGAGCATGGAACATCTTTCCAATTTCTGATATCCTCTTCAATCTCCTTTTTTAACATAGTATAATTTTCAGTATATAGCTCTTTTACATATTTCATTAGGTTGATTCCAAAGTATTTCAATTTTTTAGATGTTATAGTGAAGGATGGTATTTCCATTGTTTCTCTCTCAGTGAGTTTCTTGTATTGATTTTTGAGTGTTGACTTTGTATCCAGCTACATTGCTGAATTTGTTTATTACCTCTAATAGTCTTTTAATGGAATTTTTGGGTCTTCTATATAGAGTATCATGTCATCTGCAAATAGCAATAATTTAACTTCTTCCTTTCTTATCTTTATTCCTTTTATTTCTTTCTCTTTTCTGATTGATGTGGCTGGTGTTTCCAGAAATATATTGAAAAGGAGTGGTGAAAGTGAGCATCCTTTTCTTGTTCCTGATTTTAAAGTGAAAACTTTCAGTTTTTGTCCATTTAGTATAATATTGGCTGTTGGTTTCTTATAGATGGCCTTTATAAGGTTGATGTAGACACCATGTATTCCAAGTTACTGAAGGGTGTTTTTCATGAACATGTTTTGGACTTTATGGAAAGCTCTTTCTTCATCTATTGGGATGACCATGTGGTTTTAATTTTTGGCTCTGTTGATGTGGCATATTACATTTATTGATTTGTGTATGTTAAAACATCCCTGCATTCCTGGAATGAACCCTACTTGGCCATGATGTATACATTCTATTTGTCAGTATATTTTTGAGAATTTTGCAACTATGTTCATTAGTGAGATTGGCCTATAGTTCTCCTTTTTGGTTGGGTCTTTCTCTGGTTTTGGTATGAGAGTAATACTTGCCTCCGAAGGAATGATTTAGGTAGGTTTGCTTTCTTTTCAATTTCATTGAAGAGTTTAAGGATTATTGGCATCAAGTCTTCTCTAAATTTTTGTAGAATTCAGCCATGAATCCATCAGGATGTGGGCTTTTCTTTGTTGTTAAGTTTTCATTACATTTTAAATTTCAATAGCTGATATTGGGTTATTCAAAATTGCTATATTTTCTTGATTGTGCTTTGGTAGTTCATATGTTTCTAGAAATCTTTCCATTTCCTCTGTGTTTTCCTCTCTATATGAGCAGAAATTTTCAAAGTAGGTATTCATGATCTTTTGAATTTCCATGAGATCTGTAATAATTTCCCCCTTTTCTGACCATATTACATGAATTTGGTTTTTTTCTTCCTTTTTTTAATGAGGTAAGCTAGAGGTTTGTCAATTTTGTTTAGTCTCTCAAAAAACCAGCTTTTTGATCCATTAATTCTTTGTATATTTTTAGTTTCAATTGCTCTTTTACATCTTTCATGAGATTAATTTCCAAGTATTTCATTTTTTTGGATGCCAGTGTGAAGGGTGTGGCTTTTCTTACCTCTCTTTCAGAATTTTTTTTTAGTGTATAGGAATGCTATTAATTTTTGATCATGTCATTTGCAAATAGTGATAATTTAACTTTCTCTTTTCCTATCTTTACTCCTTTTATTTATCTCTCTTGTCTAACAGCTCTGGCTAGTATTTCGAGTACTATGTTGAATAGGAGTGGTGATAGAGCACATCCTTGTCTTATACTGGATTTTAAGGTAAAGGCTGTTAGTTTTTGGCCATTTAATATGATACTGGATGTAGGTTTGTCATAGATGGCCTTTATCATATTGAGGTAAAGACCATCTATTCCAATTCGCTGTAAGGTTCTTATCATGAATAAGTGTTGGACCTTTTCAAATGCTTTTTCTGCATCTATAGAGATGATCATGTGGTTCTTACTTTTGGCTCAATTGATACGGTGAATTACATTTATTGATTTGTGTATGTTGAAGCATCCCTGCATTCCTTGGATGAATCCCACTTGTTAAAGTAGAATAATCTCTGTGATGACTTGCTGCACCCCGTTTGCTAATATTTTATTGAGAATTTGTGCATCTAAGTTCATTAATGAGATTGGTCTATAGTTTTCTTTTTTAGTTGGGTCTTTCTCAGGTTTTGGTAATAGAGTGATATTTGCTTCCAGGAGTGACTTAGGAAGAATTGCTTCCTTTTCAAATTCATTGAAGAGTTTCAGCAGTGTCGGCATTAAATTTTCTTTGTATTTCTTGTAGAATTCTGCAGTGAATCCATCTGGGGCTGGGCTCTACTTCGTTGGCAAGGTCTTAGTTACATTTTCAATTTCATTAATAGAAACTGGGTTATTCAGTAGTTTTGCATCTTCCTGATCCAGCTTTGGTAGTTCATATGTATCTAGGAATCTGCCAGTTTCTTCAGTGTTATCGAACCTATGAGAGTAGAGGTTTTTGAAATAGGTGTTCATAATCTTCTGTATTTCCACCGAGTCTGTGGTAATTTCACCTTTTTCATTCCTTATTGAATGAATTTGAGTTTTTTTGTTTTCTTTTTTAATACGGTTGACCAGAGGTTTTTCAATTTTATTTATTCTTTCAAAGAACCAACTCTTTGATTCATTGATCCTTTGTACTGTTTCCTTAGTCTCTATTGCATTAGTTTCTGCTCTAATCTTTATAATTTCCTCCCTTCTTTTGGCTTTGGGCTTGGCTTGCTCTTCTTTTTCTAGATGTTTGAGTTGTAGCATCAGGTTGTTTATTTGTGTTCGTTCTGTCTTCCTGATGTGGGAACTCAGTGCAATAAATTTTCGTCTTAGGACTCCTTTCAATGCATCCCACAAATCAGTGTAAATTGTGTTTGTATTTTCATTTGCTTGTAGATATTGTTTAATTTCTTCTTTAGTTTCCTCTGTGACCCACTGACTGCTCAGGTGTGTATTACTCAGTTTCCATGTGTTTGTGAGGTTTTTGCAGTTGCTTTTATCATTAATTTCTAATTTCATGGCACTACTATCTGATAGCTTGCATGGGATAATTTCAATTCTTTTGCATTTACTTAATATGTTCTGTGGGCTAGTATATGGTCTATTTTAGAGAATATACCATGTAGCTGAGAAGAATGTATATTCTGATGTTGCTGTATGGAAAACTCTCTATATATCTATCAAGTGCATTTGTTCACAGGTGTGATTCAGTTCTGTTATGTCTTTGCTGATTTTCTGCCTAGTTGATCTGTCCCTCTGTGTCAATGGCAGGTTAAAATCTCCTGTTATAATATGTTATTGCTTATTTGACATTTCTTTTCTGTTAATATTTGCTTTGTATAGCTGGGTGCTCTGGAATTTGGTGCATATATATTTAAGATTGTTGTCTCTTCCTCTTGGAGTTTTCCCCTAACTAGTATGTAGTGACCTTCTTTATCTCTTTGGATCATTCTTGGTTTGATGTTTACATTGTCTGCAAACAGGATTGCTACTTCCGCTTTTTTTTTCTGATTTCCTGTTGCACGAAGTATTGTTTTCCATCCTTGACTTTCAGTCTATGGGTTTCCTTTTGGGTAAGATGGGTTTCTTGTAGAGAACATATGGCTCTATATTCCTTGATACATTCTGCCAGTCTGTTTCTTTTGATTCATGAGTTGAGGCCATTTCCATTAATGTTTATAACTGTTATATATTGGTTTATTGTTGACATGTTATCTTTCTGCTGTTGTATCTTTAGCTTTCCATTCTATTTAATTGTCTGCCTTGCTTGGTGCATTTATGCTATGGGTATCTAGAATACCTTTCAGTATTCCTTGTAGGGTTGGTTTTGTGGTCATTTCAGCTGTTCTTTTCATGGAAGTATCTTATTTCTCCATCCATTTTGAAGCACAGTTTTGCAGGGTATGTCAGTCTGGGTTGGAAGTGGTTTTCCTTTAGGATCTGGGATACTTTACTCCATGCTCTTCTTGACTTCATTGTTTGTGTTGAGAAGTCTGCTGTGATTCTTATAGATTTCCTTTACAGCTGATCTGCGTTTTCTAACAGCTTTTAGTATTCTATTCTTATGGTGGGTTTTTGGGATGGTGATTATTATGTGTCTGGTTGTAGTTTTATTTTGGTTATGGCTATTTGGAATTCTATATGCTTCACTAATCCCAATGTCAGTTTCCATTCTCATGTTTGGGAAGTTTTCAGCTATTACTTCTATAAATATCCTCTTGATATCATTTTGGCTATTCCCTGTTTTTCATTTATCCCTATTAATCTTATGTTATTTTTCTTTGCATCATCTTGCAGCTGCTGAATTGTTATTTCCTGAATCTTTGTTATTTTTAAAAGATCTTTTTTTTTCCTGTTCATTAGCTGTGATATTATCTTCAAAGTCTGAAATTCTATCTTCAGTTTCACTGAGGTGGTTTTTACAGGTTTCCATAGAATTTTTGATTTGCTGTATGACTCTTTGAATTTGCTTTATGCATTCTGTTTGTTTCTTATAGTGTTTATTCAGGGATTCTATCTGTTTGCTTTGTTCCTCTAATTTTTTAGCTGTGTCTTCACTAGATGTGTTCACTATTTCTTTCACTACTTCTATCATTTCTCCTTTTACCTGGGCAATTATTTCTACTTTAAATTTCTCTATAGCTTCCCCTAGTTGCTTCTTTACTTCACTTGATATCATTTCAGTCATTTCAGATATATGGCTTCTATTTTCTTCTATGTACATGGCTCCCAGGATTTCTTGGGGTGGGCTTGTGATTTGAGCCTGCCTTTTGGTCTTTCCTTTTGCCATTTTTCTTTATTTACTTGGTTTGAGTGGTGTTCCATTGCTTCCTCTGGGTGTGTTGCAAATCTCCTCCTGCATCCTCAGCTACTGGAGCAGTCTCAGCTCCTCTGCAGGTACTTGGTCCTCTATATTTAGAGGTGCAAGCAGGGTGTGGAGAACTGGGGCCAGAGAATCCCCCAGGGCACAATCCCCTAGGGGTGTGGATATGCAGCTTGCAGTGGTGGTTCTAAGCTGTCCCCAGGCCAGCCCAGTTGAGCCAAGAGTCTTCAAGCAAGGTTCCTGCCTCCTGGACTGAAACAAGGCCACTGAGCGTGGTTGACTGAGGCTCTTCAATCTGCTGGATGCATTCCAGCATCCCTATAGCTCCCCTGGGACTCAAAAGCTGGAATGTAGGTCTCCAACTTTCCCCAGGTCAGTGGAATTCACCTCAGGCAATCTCCACCTCTCTGCAGATTCTTGGATTTCTTAATTGAGATGTAGAAGCTGGGTGTAGTGTACTGGGACAGGCAGAGCCCCCGGGCACAATCCCCTGTCCTCAGGGTGTGGATATGAACTCTGCAGCTGGCAGTGCTTGTTGCAAGCCGTTCCCAGGCCATCCTAATTGAGCCCAGAGACCTTGAGCAAGGTTCCTGCCTCCTGGACTGAAACAAGGCCATGGAGCATGGCTGACTGAGGCCCCGCAATCCACTGGACCCAGTCCAGTGTTGTGGCAGCTCCCCAGGAACTCAAAAGCCAGAATGTAGATCTCCAACTCTCCCCAGGTCGAATACTTTCATTTTATGACTTTTGTGCATTTTGGAATTTGAATCATAAGAAGGATTCACCTATTTAAAGTATAATTAAATTTCATGAGTGATATACTCTTTATTTATTTATTTATTTTTTTTGGTACCGGGGATCGAACTCACGACCTCATGCTTGCCAGGATGGCGCTTAAGCCACTGAGCTAAATCCCTGGCCCCACTCTTTATTTTTATAATTATTATTTTCTTGTAGTGCTGAGGATTAAGTCCAGGGCTTCATACCTGCTAGGAAATTATTTCACCACTGAGCTACATCCTCAGTTATAATTTAATTTAAAAACAACAAAGGAATAGGAACAATAACAAAAATATCTTTAACAAGAGATCTAAAACTTGTATGACGTAGATGTTTGAGGCTCTACATCCTAGCACTTACCTCCTACAATATATTTAATGCAAAACTGCTAGAGTCTGGTATTTTTCCATTTTCCTAGTCCCTGTGTCCTTCAGTTTCCAAGTGAAAAGAGAAAAATAATACACATGGAAACACAATGGAATATATTTTTAAAACTCAAATTAAATCTTTTAAAAATCATTGAAAGTTATTAGGAATAAAAGCAATTTCATAATTTAATTCAAAAAAACTATATTTCCTGTGCTATGTGAATCCCAAGGAGTCATTGAGTTTTCACTCAGGAGCTATACTCCTATCCAGAGTGCAAACTTCTAGCTATAGTTTCTGTACAATATGGATATCAGAGTTCTAAAAGACCTTTCCAGTTCAATTATAGTTGGCTCTTTGGAAGAAAGTGAGAACCTGTACAAAGCAGAGCAAGATTTGGTGCATCCTAAATTTCCTTGATATTTTATTAGCTTGTCATTAAGAAACATTTGTTCTTGCAATCTAATTTTTTTCAGAAATTCAATGCAATTTTCACCCTAAATCGCTTCGTTTGGTGATATGTAATGTAAATTTTGTTTAACCACTGGAAAAATAACTAGGTTTAAATGTCTGGTTTTATTTCCATTTTTATAAACAGCTTGCTATGTAACATTGAGTGACTCAAAATACTTTGATTTTCATATTTGAATCTTTCCAAGTTGGCTTTATAATATTGATGGCTTAAAGGCACATCTTTGTAATGATCTTAATGAAATAATATTTCAGTGATGCTTAGTTTTGGGGCCTGAAACAGTCCCTTAGGTTTGACCATTATAAATTAAAGTAACTTAACTTGCTAAAGTTAGAATAAAAGTACAAGAACAGATTGAACCTATCAAGATCATTTGAGCTATTTTGAAGCACAGGGTGTTGTTCAATTGCTTCATATAAATTTATTGGTGTGTTAAAACAGTAAAGTCAGTCAAGGGACCCATTCATAATTTAGTGTTAACACTCTAATGAGTAATTGTAGCCTAATAAGTGAAATGGTCAAAATGTTCTAAAATGTACACTCTTAATGAGTCTTTCTTTTAGTTTCCTTAATCTTTACTAATCTTTCTGTTTATCAAGGTAAAATCAAAATTGTTATCCAAACAAATCACTTTCTAAAAAATTGTGACACATCTACATACCAACTCTCCATGATGAATGTGTTTATTATGTATTTTAAACATAAATTAATAAAAATGTTAAGATTGATTGTTTCATCAGATAATGTAAAAAAATAAAAAGTTAAAAATGTATTTAGTAATCTTTTTCATAGACAAAACTTAATGTCTCTCCTGGTAGTCTTTGTCAAACTATTCATATTTATTCTGTAGGCTTTATTTCTGTAATACTGTATCTTAAAGTGTTTTTATTTTGGATATAATATATACATTGCTAGTATCTTAACAATTTTAAGTGCACTGATTTCATTGTACAACCATCATTACCATCAATCTTCAGAATCTCATCATTTTGTGAAACTGAAACTCTGTGACTACTAAAAACAAAATCTCCATTCATTTCCCAACCCCTGGGAACCGTCATCCTGCTTTTTGTCTTTATGAATTTAATTTTATTAGCTATCGCATATAAGTGGAATTTTACACTTGTGATTGGTTTACTTCACTTAGCACAATGTCCTCAAGGATCCTCCTTGTTATAACCTGTATGAGAATTTGCTTCCTTTTTAATGTGAAATAAGCATTCCATTGTATCTGTTCTATGGATATACCACTTTTTAATGTATTCTCAAGGGACATTTGGATAGCTTCTACTTATTTAATATTGCAAGTAATGCTGCTATGAACATAGGTGCAAAAATATTTGTTCAAATCCCTACTTTCACTTTGGAAAATTCCTACAAGTGAAATTTCTAGCTGAGATGAATTGATTACTTTCCACCAACTTGTAATACCTGCTGAACTGAATCAGCATGGTTCTGAGCATGGATGGCCAACCTGAGGACTATTGCCAACATAAAAAAGAGAACTGGAGTGGAGGAAGTAGTGCTGTCAGCTCTCCTGGAGGTGTTGCTTGTTCTCTTGTTACTATTGGTTCTCCTGGAGGAGCCTGTCAAGCTTCTTTCCTGATGTGAATTTGTCAGTCCTTATCATCAGAGGAGCTTGGAACCTAGTTGCTGAGAATATCTGCCTTTCACTTTTGAGGAGCTTTGTCTTTATGGCATCTTGGATCCAGAAGGGAAGATGGAGTGCTGTTCAGTCTCTAGGAGACTGTCATGGTACATTCCTGATATGAACTCAGCTGTTTTCATCACTGGAGGAGCTCTGGATGTCATTGTTGCTGAGGATGGCTGTGGTATTTTTTGGGAAGACTTGTTCTTTACTTTAAGTACCACTTCCAGGCTCCAGTGCAGAACCCTCAGCCTGCTGACAGAAATCCTTCATCCCTCTGACACAGACTTTCTAGCTTTCACTGCTGATCATTGGGCCTTTCTGAAGAAGATCCATGAAACAGATTTTAATTGGACATTATCATGGGTTCTGGGTCTTCAGCTGGACTCATACACGTTGTTGCTGTGGGATCTGGTCCTCAGCTGGATTTGGGAGTGTCTTTAGCATAGATGTCTTGTACTTTTCATGTTTGACTCTTTGGGTGACTATTATAAAATAATTCTTTAATTTATGTGTCTTGTATGTAACTGTTTGCCTTGCAAACCTTGACTGCAGCAGTAGCTCATACATGTGACAATTTTATGCTTATTTTTCTAAAGAAATTGCCATGCCCTTTTCCTAGCAATATTATAACCATTTTACATGCCTACTAGCAGTTTATAAGAATTTCAACTTTTCCATGTCATCACCAACACTTTTTATTTGCTGGGTTTTGTATTTGTTTAAATAGTCATCCTAACAAGAGTAAATGCATAACCTCAATGAGTCTTGGTGAAATGAAATAAGACTTAATTAAATGCTGTTCAGTGTCATTTATATGCTTTTAAAACATGAAACCTATTATTTTAACTGTGGTGCATAAGTACATAAGTTTACCCTCTGTAAATGTTAATAATATTGCCATTCTGTCTGAAATAGGAGTGGGAGAAGCACATCTCTCCCATTTCTTTTCTCCTTGTCACATTTTAAGGAACATCCCCAAAGCAATAAATAGTGGATAAGTGGCTAAATATACTGATTCCTCCAAATTACGAGTGTTCAGAATTATAACCTCTACTTTGATGACTAGCATAGCCACCATTTCAGTCTATAAAGTTACTTTCAAAGGTAAAGGCAAATAATTTAAAACCTATACCACACTTAAAGCTCATAAATATACAGTGCAATTTTACAAGTGCTCTCATAGTTCCTTGATATAAAAAAGTTTCACAAATCTGTATTATTCCTTAATCCTCTCATATTAATTTGAAATACATTGACATCATTCTAAAAGTCATTTGAAACTGATGAAGTTTTTACTGTTCTTCAATTTTAAGTCTGAATAATGTGGGATCTAAATTGCTTGAGTGCTGGAGCACATGTGATTTTCCAACAAAGCATATTTAAGCCTTGATTTGTGAGCATAATTCATTGTGGAAGCATGCTTGTAATCCAAGGCACTTGTATATCAAAGTGAATTTCCCCATAACAAATAATAGAAACTCAGATGATTCATTCCACAATCCAAAAATACTCATATAAAAATGATTGCATGTCTTTAATATAATGCAAAGTAAAAAAGAAAATACAAAATATGAAGAACAATAAAAAAAACTTAATCTGGATTTACTGTTGGAAATCCTCAGTAGCTGGCAGGGGCCTGCATTCAGACCTGGGCCTTGAGTATGTGCGGGTTGAATCCCAGCACACAGGGAACAGGCGGCAAGATGAAACTTTGCATCTGAAATCACTGGAAGATGCATGGGAGGTCCCCATGGATGTAACTGAGCCACACTCGAGAAACTCCAAGCAGCTAGCAGGGGAATGAATTCAGTCCTGGGCCCTGAACATGTGTGGGTTGAACCCAAGCACATAGTGAAGCCCTGGAACATTGCTACAAGGTGGTAAGACCAAACCCTGCATCTGAATTCAATAGAGGATGCACAGGAGTTCCCCATGGGCCTAACTGGCCCATACCCAGGGAATGTCGAGCAGCTCTCAGGGGCTTGAGTTCAGTCCCCGGTGCTGAAGGTGCAAGGGGTTGACTCGCAGAACATAGGGAAGCCTTGCAATGTTGCTCCCAGGAGGTAAGACAAAGCCCCACATCAAGTCACAGGATGACATATGGGAATCCACTTGGACCTAACTGGCCCATGCACAGCAAACTTCAAGTGGCTGGCAGTTGCCTGCAGTCTTCCACAGGAGCCAAGAGAGGGCCAGGTGAATCCCAGCACACAGGGGAAGCTTTGAAAAATCACTTGAAACCTGGAAATACAGGAAAATGACAAAATGAAAGAACAAAATGCAATCTCAAACTTCCAGCATAAACCAAGCAAGCCTAGGAGACATGGACACAGAAGAAAATAAAAGCCACACACCTGAAATTCCTAAAATGATAAAAAGTGAAATAAAGAAACAAGTCCGGGAAGCTATAAAAGACCTTACATGAGAAATAGTCTCCCAGAAAAGAAGAAATGATAAATGTAATAGAAGAAATGCTGAACACATGTAAAGAAAACAGTTAAAAAATTAGAGGAACAATGCAAAAAAATGGAAACTCTGAATGAACAATATAAGAAGCAAACGGATTGCAGGAAGAGGATTCAAAGAGATATATAGGAAATCAAAAATTTTGCAAAAAAAAGTTTGCAAAATCACCTCAAGGAAAGAGAAGATATAATTTCAGACCTTGAAGACAAGATTGCAGCTAGTGCACATGAAAGATTATTTAAAAATAACAAAGAATCAGGAAATAACAATTCAACAGCTACAAGATGATACAAAGAAAAACTACATAGGATTGATATGTATAAACGAAAAAGATAACAACACAAGTCACATCAAGAGACTAATTACAGAAGCAATAGCTGAAAATTTCCCAAACATGAGAATGGAAACTGACATACAGATTGGTGAAATATATAGAACTCCAAACAACCATAACCAAAATAAAACTATACCCAGACATATAATAATCAGCATCCCAGAAATTCACCATAAGAACAGAATACTAAATGCTGCTAGAGAAAAGAGACAGATCACCTATTGAGGAAAACCTATCAGAATCACAGCAGACTTCTCAACACAAACAAAGAAGTCAAGAAGAGCATGGAGTGAAGTATTTCAGAATCTAAACGAAAATGACTTCCACCCACACTGATGTACCCTGAAAAACTATCCTTCAAAATGGATGGAGAAATAAGATACTTCTAGGACCAAGAACAGCTGAAGAACTTCATGAGTACCAAATCAACCCTGCAGCGAATACTGAAAAACATTCTAGACAGACATAGGAAAATACCACTAAGCAAGGCAAACAATTAAACAGAGTGGAAAGGTAAAGAATCAAAAGCAGAAATATAACATGTCAAAAGTAAACCAATGTATATCAGTTAAAACCCATTAACGTAAATTGCCGCAGTTCACCAATGAAAAGAAACAGACTGGCAGAATGGATCAAGAAATGACATACAACCATATGCTGTATAAAGGAAACCCATCTACCACAAAAGCAAACTCATAGATTTAAAGTTAAAGGGTGGAAAACAATACTCCATGCAACAGGATCCCCCAAAAAGCGGGAGTAGCTCTTCTGTTTGCATTCAATGTGAACTTCAAACCAAGAATAATACAAAGAGATAAAGAAGGCCACTACATACTACTTAGGGGAAAACTTCAAGGGGAAAAGATAACAATCTTAAATATCTGTGGACCAAATATGGGAGCATCCAGCTATACAAAAAAAAATTAACAGAAATGAAAATCAAATAAACAATACCATGATCATAACAGGAGACCTCAACATGCCATTGACACAAAGGGACAGATCAACTAGACAGAAAATCAGCAAAGAATTAACAGAACTGAATCAGACCTGTGAACAAGTGGACTTAGTAGACATATGCAGAGTGTTCCACCAAACAACATCAGAATATACATTCTTCTCAGCAGCACATGGAACATTCTCTAAACTAGACCATATACTAGCCCACATTACAGGCTTAAGTCAATGCAAAAGAATTAAAATTATCCCATGCATGTTATCAGATCATAGCACCATGAAACAAGAAATAAATGACAAAAGAAATGGCAAAAATTCCACAAACACATGGAAATTGAATAATGCACTCCTGAGCAATAAGTGGGCCACAGAGGAAATTAAAGAAGAAATTAAAAAAAATTTACAGGCAAATGAAAACATAAATATATGTTACTGAAAACTGGGACAAAATTAAAGCAGTCCTCAGAGGAAAATTTATTGCTGTGAACTCCCACATCAGGAAAACAGAACAAACACAAAGAATCTGATGCTACACCTCCAACATCTAGGAAAAGAAGAGCAAGTCAAGCCCAAAGCCAAGAGATGGGAGGAGATTACATAGATCAGAAATCAATGCATTAGAGACAAAGAAAACAATACAAAGAATCAATGAATCTAAAAGTTAGTTGTTTGAAAGAATAAATAAAATTGACAGGCCTCTATCCAACCTTATATAAAAAAAGGAAAGAAAAAATTCCAATTCATGCAATAAGGAATGAAAAGGGTGAAATCACTACAGACCCTGTGGAAATACAGAAGATCATCAATACCTATTTTGAAAACCTCTACTCTCATAGGCTTGATCCCAGAAGAAATGGACAGATTCCTAGAAATATATGAATTACCAAAGCTGAGTCAAGAAGATGTAAAATGGTTGAATAACCCAATTTCAATTATATCAAATTGAAAATGTAATTAAATCATTGCCAACAAAGAAAAGCCAAGGGCCAGATGGATTCACAGCGGAATTTACAAGACATTCAAAGAAGATTGAATGCTGACACTCCTCAAACAGTTCAACAAAATTGAAAGAGAAACAATTTTCCCTAACTCATTGCTTGAAGCAAACATTACTCCAATACCAAAACCAGAGAAAGACCCAACCAAAAAAGAGAACTGTTGGTCAATCTCATTAATGAACACAGATGCAAAAATTTTCAACAAAATTTTGGCGAACAGAATGCAGCAGATCATCAAGAACATTATACACCATGACTAAGTGGGATTCATCCTAGGAATGCAGGGATGGTAAAACATATGCAAATCAATAAATGTCATCCATCATATCAATAAAGCCAAGTGTATGAACCACATGATCATTTCTATAGATGCATAAAAAGCTTTTAACAAGGTCCAACACTTATTCATGATAAAAACCTTACAGATAATTGGAATAGATGGTCTTTACCTCAATATGATAAACGCCATCTATGACAAACCAATAGCCAGCATCATATCAAATGGTCAAAAACTTAAAACCTTTACCCTAAAATCAGGAACAAGACAACGATGTCCATTATCACCACTCCTATTCAATATAGTGCTGGAAATACTAGCCAGAGAAAATAGACAAGAGAGAAAAATAAAAAGAGTATGGATAGGAAAAGAAGTTAAACTATCATTATTTGTAGATGACATGATACTCTACATAGAAGACCCCAAAACTCCACTTAAAGACTCCTAGTTTTAATAAATTAATTCAGTATTGTAGTTAGATACAAAGTCAACACACAAAAATCAATAGCATTCCTATGCATTAACAACAAAACCAGTGAGAGAGAAATAAATGAATCCACACCCTATACAGTCTCATCCGAGAAAATGAAGTACTTAGGAATTAATCTAACAAAAGAAGCAAAAGGTCTATTCAGGGAAAATTATAATACCCTAAAAAAAAGAAATGAAAGAGGACCTCAGAAAATGGAAAGACATCCCTTGTTCATGGATAGGAAGAACGAACATTGTGAAAATGGCCATTTTTCCAAAATTGTTATACAAATTTAATGCAATCTCAATCAAAATGCCACTAGCATACCTCATTGATCTAGAGAAATAACTCCTAAAATTCATCTGGAACCAAAAGAGACCTAGAATAGCAAAGGCAATTCTTAGCAATAAAGGCAAGGCAGGAGGCACCACAATCCCTGAATTGAACTTATACTATAAAGCTACTGTAAAAATATCAGCATGGTAATATAATAAAAACAGACCTCAAGATCAGTGGAATAGATTAGAAGATACTACTACAACACAAACACACTCAGCCACCTTATCTTTGATAAAGGGGACAAAAATATCCACTGGAATAAAAACAGTCTTTTCAATAAATGGTGCTGGAAAAATATGCTCTCCATATGCTGAAAACTAAAACTAGACCCATGCCTATCATTGTGTTCTAAACTAAAGTTTAAATGGATCAAAGATATAAATATTAAAACAGAAACACTAAATTTGTTGGAAGAAAAATTAGGTAGAAATCTTGAAAATACAGGGTTAGGTAGAGAATTCATGAACAAGAATCAAACTGCACACCAAATACTTCACAGAATCAATAACATGAATCACATCCTATTAAAGAGTTTTGCATGTCAAAAGAAATTCCCAACATAGTGAAAAGAAAACCCAAAATTGGGAAAAAATCTTAGTGAACAGTCCCTCAGACATAGGACTTCTGCCCAGAACATATAAAGAATTAAAAAAATCAGATCCCCAAAATTCAGAGACCAATTCCAAAAATGGGCATCTGAAATGAATACACAGTACTCAGATGAAGATATGCAAATGGCAAATAAATACATGAAAAAATGTTCAGCATCATTGGTCATTAGAGAAATGCAAATTAAAGCAACACTGAGGTTCCATATCACTCCAGAAAGAATGGTCAAGATAAAGAAAATCACCAACAACAAATGCTGGAGAGGCTGCAGGGAAAAATGAAACTCTTCTGCACTGTTGGTGGAAGCGTAGACTGGTGCAACCACTGTGGAGGTCAGTCTGGAGACTCCTCAAAAAGCTGGGGTAGGAGGTCCCATTTGACTCAGCTTTTACACTTCTGGGCATATTCCCAGAAGAACTGAAAACATCATACCATAGTGATATAAGTGCACCCATGTTTATAGAAGTACAATTCATAATAGCCAGAACTCAGAATCAACATAAATGCCTATCAACTGAGGAATGGATAAAAAAAGTTGTGGTATTTTTATACAATGGATTATTACTTTGGCATAAAGAATGATCACATTGAGATATTTATAAGTAAATGGATGCAACTCAAGACCATACTAATAAGTGAAATAATCAAACTCACATCTGTGAACACCATATAGTCTCTGTAGTGTAAGAAATGGTAAAAGTACATAAAATACAAAATACTCAATAATTACAGCACAAGGATGAGAATCTGCTTAAAGGGCAAATAATATCTTACGGAAAATGAAGAAACAAGAGACAATATGATACAGTGAATATTTCTAGTTGTCTTGCATTGAAATCTGTTTCTTTTACATTGTTTTCTTATGATCTGTTTTGTTCTGTTTAATTTTACCCTCTTTAAAATAACATTTTTTAAAAAATGAAAAAGAAAATCCTCATGGCTGCTGTGAGGGAGACAAGCGAGAAGAGTGATATTATATAATATAACTTTCATTAATGAAATTACTGTGATCTACTGGATCAGTGGAGTGTTTTTCATTTCATGTGACTTTGATATGTAACCTTACCAATTTCACTCGCATTTGCTTTCTTTTGAAGATTTCACAGAAATGTGACATTACACAATACTGCAGTGGGAGAGAGAGAATGACCACAGAAAGTCAGAGAGAGAGAGAGAGGAAGAACAACTGGCTCAGTTGTGATCATATGACATTCAACATCACCTACTATTCATATTGCAAGATATCACTTATTTATCAAGTTAAATTTATTAGAAATATTTGCTCATCTTGCAGAACACTTGCAGAACAAGTTACTCAGAGCCCAAGGCCTTATTCTACTTTACAGTAGAATAATAGAGTAGCAGGGTCCAAGAATCAAGACCTTTTAGTAAAATCCACATTCATGAATACTTTTTAAATATGCAAGTATATAAGGGCTTCTGAGTCTCAGATAGTAAAGAGGGAAAATATTAAAATGGTTAAGAGTATGAATTCTGGGAGTTTGCCCCAGGTGAGTTCCAGTGACCTGGTGAAAGTTGGAGACCTCCATTCCGGCTTTTGAGTTTCTGGGGAGCTATTGGGATGCTGGACTGGGTCCAGCAGATTGCAGGGCCTCAGTCAACCACATTCAGTGGCTTGGTTTCAGTCCGGGAGGCGGGAACCTTGCACAAGGACTCTGAGCCCAATTGGGCCGGCCTGGGGACAGCTTGAGACCAGCTTTGCCAGCTGCTGAGTTCATATCCACACTCCTAGGACAGGTGATTGTGCCCAGGGGGCTCTGCCTGTCCCAGTTCTCCACACCCAGCTTCTGCATCTCAATTAAGAGAGCCAAGAAACTGCAGAGGGGGGGAATTTACCCCAGGTGAGTTCCGGTGACCTGGGGAACGTTGGAGACCTACGTTCCAGCTTTTGAGTTTCTGAGGAGCTGCTGGGACACTGGATTGGGTCCAACAGATTGCAGAGCCTCAGTCAACCATGCTTAGTGGTCTTGTTCCAGTCCAGGAGGCAGAAACCTTGCACAAAGACTCTGGGTTCAAATGAGCTGGCCGGGGGACAGCTTGACACAAGCGCTGCCAGTGCATGAGTTCATATCCACACCCCTAGGACAGGAGATTGTGCCAGGGGTTTCTCTGTCCCTAGTTCTCCACACCCTGCTTCCGCCTCTCAATTTAGGGAGCCAAGTACATGCAGAGAAGCTCACACTGCTCCAGTAGCTGAGGATGCAGGAGGAGATTTGTGACACACCCAGAGGAAACATTGGAACACCACTCAAACCAAGGAAATAAAGAAAAATGGCAAAAGGAAAGACCAAAAGGCAAGCTCAAATCACCAGCCCACCCCAAGAAAGCCTGAGAGCCAAGTACATAGAAGAAAATAGAAGCCATACACCTGAAATGATATCAAGTGAATTAAGAAGCAACTAGGGGAAGCTATGGAGAAATTAAAATTAGAAATAATTGCCCAGTAAAAGGAGAAATGATAAAAGTAGTGAAAGAAATACTGAACACATCTAGTGAAGACACAGCTAAAAAATTAGAGGAACAAAGCAAACAGATAGAATCCCTGAATCAACACTAAAAGAAACAAACAGAATGCATAAAGCAGATTCAAAGAGACATAGAGCAAGTCAAAAATTCTATTGAAAGTTGCCAAAACCACCTCAATGAAAGTGAAGATGGAATTTCAGACCTTGAAGATAGGTTCTCAGCTAGGGAACAGGAAAGGAAAGATCTTTAAAAAATAACAAAGAATCAGGAAATTAAAATTCAACAGCTGCAAGATGATGCAAAGAAAAATAACATAAGATTAATAGGGATAAATGAAAAAGATGGAATAGCCAAAATGATATCAAGAGGATGTTTAAAGAATTAATAGCTGAAAACTTCCCAAATATGAGAATGGAAACTGACATTTGGATTAGTGAAGCATATAGAACTCCAAATAGCCATAAGCAAAATAAAACTATACCCAGACATATAATAATCACCATCCCAGAAACTCACCATAAGAACAGAATACTAAAATCTGTTAGAGAGAAAAAACAGATCACCTATAAAGGAAACTTATCAGAATCACAGCAGACTTCTCAACACAAACAATGGAGTCAAGAAGAGCATGGAGTGAAGTATTTCACATACTAAAGGAAGACCACTTCCCTAACAGACTGATGTACCCTGCAAAACTGTCCTTCAAAATGGATAGAGAGATAAGATACTTCCATGACAAAGAACAGCTGAAGAACTTTCTGAACACCAAACTAACCCCACAAAGAATACTGAAACACATTCAAGATACACATAGGATAAAATCACCAAGTAAGGAAGACAATTAAATAGAATGAAAAGCTAAAGATACAACAGCAGAAAGATAACATGTCAACAATAAACCAATATATAACAGTTATAACCATTAATGGAAATGGCCTCAATTCACCAATCAAGAGAAACAAACTGGCAGAATGGATCAAGGAACAACATGCAACCAAATGCTGTCTACAAGAAACCCATCTTACCCAAAAGGAAACCCATAGACTGAAAGTCAAAGGATGGAGCACAATACTTCATGCAACAGGAAACCAAAAAAAAGAAAATCAGGAGTAGCAATCCTGTTTGCAGACAATGTGAACTTCAAACCAAGAATGATCCAAAGAGATAAAAAAGGTCACTACATACTAGTTAGGGGAAAACTTCAAGAGGAAGAGATAACAATCTTAAATATGTATGCATGAAATTACAGAGCACCCAGCTATACAAAGCAAATATTAACAGAAATGAAAAGTCAAATATGTAATAACACAATTATAACAGGAGATTTTAACAAGCCATTGACAAAGAGGGACCGATCAACTAGGCAGAAAATCAGCAAAGAAATAACAGAACTGAATCATACCTGTGAACAAATGAACTTGATAGATTTGTATAGAGTTTTCTATCCAACAACATCAGACTATACATTCTTCTCAGCAGTACATGTGATATTTTCTAAAATAGACCATATTCTAGCCCACAGAACATATTTAAGTAAATGCAAAAGAACTGAAATTATCCCATGCATGTTATCAGATCATAGTGCCATAAAATTAGAAATTAATGATAAACTAACTGCAAAAACCTCACAAACACATGGAAACTGAGTAATACACTCTTGAGCAACAAGTGGGTCACAGAGGAAATTAAAGAAGAAATTAAACAATATCTACAAGCAAATGAAAATACAAACACAATTTACCTGGATTTGTGGGATGCATTGAAAGGAGTCCTAAGACGAAAATTTATTGCACTGAGTTCCCACATCAGGAAGACAGAATGAACACAAATAAAAAACCTGATGCTACAACTCAAACATCTAGAAAAAGAATAGCATGCCAAGCCCAAAGCCAATAGAAGGGAGGAAATTATAAGGATTAGAGCAGAAATTAATGCAATAGAGACTAAGCAAACAGTACAAAGGATCAATGAACCAAAGAGTTCGTTCTTTGAAAGAATAAATAAAATTGAAAAACCTCTGGCCAACCTTATTAAAAAAAGGAAAGAAAAAACTCAAATTCATGTAATAAGGAATGAAAAAGATGAAATTATTACAGACTCGGTGGAAATACAGAAGATCATTAACACCTATTTCAAAAACCTCTACTCTCTTAGGTTCAATAACACTGAAGAAACTGGCAGATTCCTAGATACATATGAACTACCAAAGCTGGATCAGGAAGATGTAAAACTACTGAATAACCCAATTTCTATTACTGAAATTGAAAATGTAATTAAGTTTTGGCCCCAAAGAAGAACCCAGGCCTAGATGGATTTACTGCAGAATTCTACAAGAAATACAGATGAATTAATACTGAAACTCCTCAAACTCTTCAATGAAATTGAAAGGGAAGCAATTCATCTTAAGTCATTCATGGAGGCAAATGTTACTCTGGTTCCAAAACCAGAGAAAGACCCAACTAAAAAAGAGAACTATAGGCCCATTTCCCTAATGAACATAGATGCAAAAATTCTCAATAAAGTATTAGCAAACCAGATACAGCAAATCATCAAGTAGATTATACACAGTGACCAAGTGGGATTCATCCCAGGAATTCAGGGTTGGTTCAACATATGTAAATCAATAAATGTAATCCACCATATCAATAGAGCCAAAAGTAAGAACCACATGATCATCTCTATAGATGCAGAAAAAGCTTTAGATAAGGTCCAACACTCATTCATGATAAGAACCTTACAGAGAATTGGAATAGATCGTCTTTACCTCAATATGGTAAAGGCCATCTATGACAAACCTACATCCAGTATCATATTAAATGGCCAAAACCTGAAAGCCTTTACCTTAAAATCAGGTACAAGACAAGGATGTGCCCTATCACCAGTCCTATTCAACATAGCACTGGAAATACTAGCCAGAGCAATTAGACAAGAGAGAGAAATAAAAGGATTAAAGATAGGAAAAGGGGAAGTTAAAATATCATTATTTGCAGATGACAAGATACTTTACATAGAAGACCCCCAAAACTCAATTGAAAAACTCCTAGATATAATAAATAATTTTAGCAATGTAGCTGGATACAAAGTCAAATCTCAAAAATCAATAGCATTCCTATACACTAACAACAAAAATACTGAGCGAGAAATAAGAGAAGCAACAACCTTCACACTAGCATTCAAAAAAATGAAATACTTAGGAATTAATCTCACAAAGGAAATAAAAGAGCTATATAAGGAAAATTATAATACCCTGAAAAAGGAAATTGAAGAGGACCTCAGAAAATGGAAAGACATCCCCTGTTCATGGATAGGAAGTACAATCATTGTGAAATGGCCATTCTCCCTAAATTACTATACAAATTCAACACAATCACAATCAAAATACCACTAACATACCTCATAGATCTAGAGAAATCACTCCTAAAATTCATCTGGAACCAAAAGAGACCTAGAATAGAAAAGGCAATTCTAAGCAGCAAAGGCAAGGCAGGAGGCATTACAATCCCTGATTTGAAATTATATTACAAAGCTACAGTAATAAAATCAACATGGTACTGGATTAAAAACAGACCTGAATATCAATGGAATAGATTGGAAGATACAACCACAACCACAAACTCACTCAATCACCTTATCTTTGATAAAGGGGCCAAACATGTTCACTGGAAGAATGACAGTCTCTTCAACAAATGGTGCTGGAAAAAATTGGCTATCCATATGCAGAAGACTAAAAGTCGACCCATGTCTATCACCATTTACTAAACTAAAATCTAAATGGATCAAAGATCTAAATCTTAAAACAGAAACAATAAATCTGTTGGAAGTCAAAGTAGGTAAAAACCTCGAAGATATAGGGGTAGGCAGAGAATTCATAAACAAGAATCAAACCACATGGGAAATACTTCCCAGAATCAATAACTGGGACCACATCTTATTAAAGAGTTTCTGCATGTCAAAAGCAATTTCCAGCAAAGTGAAAAGAAAACCCACAAATTGGGAAAATTCTTTAAGGACTGTCCCTCAAACAAAGGACTTCTGTTGAGAACTTATAAAGAAGTTTAAAAAAATCAGACCCTCAAAATTCAAAGACCCAATGCAAAAATGGGCATCTGAAATGAATACACAGTTTTCAGATGAAGAAATATGAATGGCAAATAAATACATGAAAAAAGTTCATCATCAGTAGTCATTAGAGAAATGCAAGTTAAAACTACACTGAGATTCCATCTCACCCCAGAAAGAATGGCCACGATAGAAAAAACTACCAACTGCAAGTGTTGGAGAGGTTATGGGGAAAAAGGCACTCTTCTGCACTGTTGGTGGAAGTGTAGACTGGTGCAACCACTGTGGAGGTCAGTCTGGAGATTCCTCAAAAACCTGGGATTGGAAGTCCCATTTTTACCCAGCTATTCTGCTTCTAGGCATATTCCCAGAAGAACTGAAAACATCATACCATAGTGATATATGTTCACCTATGTTTATAGCAGCACAATTTGTAATAGCCAGATCTTGGAAGCAACCTAAGTGCCCATCAACTAAGGAATGGATTAAAAAGTTGTGTTATTTTTATACAATGGAGTACTATTCAACTATAAATAATGATCACATTGAGATATTTATAAATAAATGGACACGACTTGAGACCATACTCATAAGTGAAATACGCCAAACTCACATGTGTAAATGCTATATAGTCTCCCTAGTATGAGAGTTGGTATGAGTATATAAGATTTTATGATAATCATGATTTCCCATTTCATTGCATTGAAGCCTTTCAATGTTTTCATTCATCAGTTGGAACTGTTTTATTCTGTTTTGTTTGACTTTATTATGCGTGATGGTATGAACAGTGGTTTTGCAGAAAACAAAACATTATGTCAGCCATTGCTGATTTAATATCATCTTCCTTAGAAATCCTACCATGCTTCTACTGTGCTATTACCATCAGTTCTATCATGTTGTATCTTATTAGGATTTTAATAGCTGTGATAGTTTAAACAAATCTTTTCATTCAAAATGACATATTATAGTAGCCATTGATTATAGTTATTTGGTTCAGAATGTCCTGTAATTCTTTCATTCTCTTGAATTGTGTTATACTCTTGTGTTATGCTTGATATTATTGTATCTGAAACTATGCACAACTATAGCAGAGTAAGAGATATTTTGACAGCTACTGTTAATGTCCGGTTCTCTTATTGTAAATTATTGTGTTGCTTATGCTGTTCTGATCTGCTTTGTTCTGCCCTCTTTTGTTTTATTCTATTTACAATAAAAAAGTAATATGAATTGTAGGAGTAATAAAACCCAAAATGCATAATTGCAACTGTAAAAAAGAGAGCAACAGAAAGTGCTCTAAAGGATATAACTGCATGTATGTTTAAGTGTGGAAGATGGATGACCATACTACTGTTTTTGTTAGATTGTTGATCAGAACTGTTAATAGTGTCACTGTTTGAATGTCTACTTTGTATGCTTTAATTTTGTAACTTGAACAACTATTTCCAAAATGACAGTATGTAACTTATCAACTAGTGATTTCTTAGTGGGTTTTTTTTCTTTTCTTTTTTTTCTTTGGAATTCTGTATTGTTGCTACCCTTTTTTCTGTTTTTTTTTGGTTGTTGTTTTCTTTCTAAATAAAATTTTAAAAAAAGAAAGAAAGCATATGAATTCTGAACCAGATGGTGTGAATTCTTTACTTACAAACTGTGCTGTCTTGAGTGAATCAGGTAATATCTCTGGACTTCAACTTTCTAGTCTCTTAAGCAGTAGTAGTAGCAGTAATAATAATGTTGAAATCTATTTAATATAATTGCTATAAAGATTACTGGACTAATAATAAGAAAAATGCTTGCCATATAGTAAAAAACTATGAATAAATTAAATGAAAATTCTTACTCTTTTGACAAATTTATGTGACAGCTATGTTTTCCTAGAAGTTGTTAGATTTATAACTTATTGTCTCTGGGCTATTTTGCTTTATAAAACTGAGGACCTATGTATAGACTTTATTACTGTCTATACAAAATATTTTACAGTCAATGGAATGGGATTGGAATGCTGAGAGCACATAACTTGGTGACTGCTATCTTTCTTGTCATCTCCAATGATTTCCTACTAACTCTGATTCAAGCCATACACAATCTTCATAATTATCTAAAAGAGTCACTTTTTTCAAACCTTGTCTCTGTCCCACATTGTCTTTCTTAATTATTCTTGTAGTGGTTTGTCTTCTAGTTAAACAGCATGAAATTTCAATCATGATTGAAAAACTGTGATTACCATGTGAGTCTTGAGTACTGAACATAATGATGTATTATTAAAACCATTCCTGAACCTAGATAGTCGATGAGGAGTCAAAAAGTAACATAGTCCATAGAAGACTTCCAGTATGCATTACAGTACAAAGTTAATCAAGTCTAAATAAATGCATGCAGCTTGGGAAGATACTCATACGTGAAATAAATCAACCTTACATGTATAAATACCACAGAGTCTCCCTAGTGTAAGAAATGGTAAGAGTACATAAGATGTTATGGTAATCATGATTCCCCATTACATTACTTTGAAGGCTTATAATGTTTCCATTCATCAGTTGGAATGGTTTTATTCTGTTTTATTTGATTTTATTATGTGTGATGGTGTGAACAACTCTTTTGAAGAAAACAGACATTATGGCAGCCTTGGCTGATTTAATATTGTCTTGCTTTGAAGTCCTACCATACTTTTGCTCTTTTATTCCCATTGGTTCTATCATGTTGTGTCTTATTGGATTTAAATATATGTGACAGTATAAACAAATATTTTATGGAAAATATATCATAGTAGCCATTGTTCATTTTCTGTTATTTGGTTCAGAATGCCCTGTATTACCTTCATTCTCTTGAATCGTTTTATACTATTTTGTTATGTTTGATATTATTGTGTGTGAAGCTGTGCTCAACTATTTCAAAGAAAGAGACATTATGGTAGCTACTGTTAATATCAGGTTGTCTTGTTGTGAAGTGCTGTATTGCTTACATTGTTCTGTTCTAAACTGCTTTGTTCAGTCCTCTTTTGTTTTATTCTCTTTAAAATAAAATTAAAAAAAATTTATCCAGCCTAATTTACAAGTTAGTTCTCAATAGACAAAGAAACCAGATCTCCCATTATCCATATGTTGTATGTTAACAGAATATTAGTCCCTTTTTGCATTTCCCTTGATGGGGGAGCTTCTGGATTAACTATTGACCATTATTACCACTAGTCACATCGTAGAAATTCTAGGCATAGTTTCTTCATATGTTGATGTTTCCTTTCTATGGATTCTAGTGGCAGTCCCTGACTATACTGGGGAATTGGAAACAAAAATAGGAAAAAAAAATAGTTAAAATTCTCAGTCTACTTGTCAACATCATACTAGTATAATCAATATTATAAGTGTTCTATCTTTTATTGGTGACAATCTTTTTATAACTTCAAAAGTAAAATAAATATGGTATGTATTCTTCTACTTAGGGTTAATATAAATGAGGTACATTCCTGTTGTAGAAGTTTATTTTTTTTATTTTTTTTAAATTTTTTAAACTTTATTTTAAAAGGGAGTAAAATTACACACAACAAAACAGAACAGAATGGGACATAAGAAAGCATAAATTTCAAAGGTAGACAACCAGAGATCTTCACTATCTGCCATATTGTCTCTTGTTTTCTTCCAAATGATTGTCCTTCTCTTTGCATATGGAGAGCTCATACTAAATAACGTAGCCAATCTTTTCACAAGATGTGTAGTTCACTGGCTTCCACTTGTTAGGCAGGGGGGAGGGGGAGGAGGGACACGGGATGGGGGACAGGACGACATGAGATGTCTGATTCTCAGCCCACATGCAGGCAGGATCACAGTCGCCCCCAGAGGCGGGAAGAGTTCCTTGTTGCCCCGGCATCCCCAGTCAACCACACAGTGCAGGTCCCAATGCACCAGGGTCTCTCTCCTTTGGGCTGCCGAAAGTCTGCCACACTCTCAGCCACCCCCAGGGGGGGGGAGTTCCTTGTTCTCCCGGCACCCCAAGTCAACCGCACAGTGCAGGTTCCAATGCGCCAGGGTCTCTCTCCTTTGGGCGGCTGAAAGTCTGCCACACTCTCAGCCACCCCCAGAGAGGAGGGGAGCTCCTTGTTCTCCTGGCACCCTGAGTCAACTTCACAGTGCAGGTCCCGACGTGCCAGGGTTTCTCTCCTTTGGGCTGCAGAAAGTCTGCCACACTCTCAGCTGCCCCCCAAAGAGGGGTGGAGCTCCTTGTTCTCCCTGCACCAAGAGTCAACCACATGGTGCAGGTCCTGAGGCGCCAGGGTCTCTCCCTTGCAGGCCCCCTAAAGTCCACCATACTCACCTGCTATTTCTTTCTGATGAATTGACCATTCCATTTCCAAAGTTCTGAAATGACCAACAGACCACAGAAAGAATTCTTTTTAGGCTCCTGTTTGAAACTAGCAGCTACAGTGATCTGCTGGCCTTGCTTCAGGGCCAGAGAAGTTTATTTTTTCTTAAGTTTATTGGTACAATACAGATATGCTTAATGATTACAATTATCATAGGGAATTTGACCTGAGCATAAAATATCTTAGCTCCTCTTTTTTTCTCATTCCGCTCTCCTTTCTTCAATCATTTCCCTCTCAATTTCAAAACTTTGTTTCCATTTTATCCTTTTTTCTTAAGTTTTTCTTTTCCCTTCTACTCCTCCATCCCCCTATCACTTTTAATATTACTTCCCGTTTCACAACATGTATTCTATATTTTGGTCCTTACTCACACTTTCAGTTTTTCACACCAGAAATAAAAATTCAATATTTATACATATAAGTCCAATTTATATCATTTAAGAAGATGGTTTCTAGTTGCATCCATTTAGCTATAAATGTCTCAAGGTTATCTTTCCTTCTGGCTGTATAGCATTCCAATGTATAAAAAATCATGTTTTTTGAAGTCTTTTTATTTGAAAGAGATTTAAATTAAAAAATTAAAACCAATAAAAACAAGATGGAATTTCAAAACAAGATGAAGGAAATTAATAATGGCCATTATGTTGCATATTGCTGTCATCAGTATAGTTGCTCAGATTACAATCATGAAAAACAGATCAAACAATAAAAGCACTCACATTTACTTTCCATGAACTAATAGAATTAGAAGTACAATTATCTTAGCTATCTTTTACATTCATGTGTTTATATATGTATAATTTTTCCCTTTCCATCTTTTCTTTTTTTCCCCATCCCAGTGCTTCTTTCCCTCTGAGCAGTTTCTTTCCCTGTCAAAATATTTATTGCACTTTTAGGATCTTATTTACTCTTTTAGTTTCTTGTATGAGGGATCTAATACATTTTTTACACATGTGAGTCTGATTTATTTCACTTATGAGTATGGCTCCTAGTTAAAACATTTACCTATACAAGTCTCAAGTATATCTTTCTTTACAGCTGAGTTGTAGTCCACTGTATGAAAATACCACATCTCTTTTATCCATTCCTCAGTTGAGGGGCATTTGGATTTTTTCCAAGATTTAGCTATTAGAAATTTTGCTGCTATAAACATAGGTGTATATACATCACTGTGGTATGATAGTTTTAATTATTCTGGGAAAATATCCAGAAGGGTGATAGCTGGGTATAGTGGGATTTGTAATTCTAGTTTTTTTGAGAAATCTCCACACTGATCTCCATAGCTGTTACACCAGTCTACACTTGCACCAAGAATGGAGAAGTATTTCTTATTCCTCACAGCTCAGCCAACATTTGTTATTGGTTAATTTATTTTTTTCCTTTATTTTAAGAATCAAAACAGAGTAAAGGATAGAAATGATACAGAATTTCAAAAAAACAGTAGGAAATTAACACTTGTTAATATATTGTATATTGTTATCTTAGAAGTAGTTCAGGCTACAAGATCTAGGCATAAAAAATAATAAAACAAATGATGACAACACAAACTGTTCTTTTTGATGAACTAACAGAGATTAGTAGTATAGTTATCTATTTTGCACACATATATATGATAGCTATTATTTTGGTGTAAGATGGAATCTCGGTGTTCTTTTAATCTACGTTTCTCGAATGACCAATGAAGTTGAACATTTTTCATATATTTGTTTTTTCATTTGTATTTCTTTATCTGAGAAGTGTGTATTCATCTTGGATGCCCATTTTTGGATTGGATCTTTGAATTTCTGAGGTCTGATTTTTTTTTAAAATCTTTATATGTTGAGATAGAAGTCATTTTTCTGAGGGACAGCTGGCTAAGACTTTTTCCCAATTCCTGGTTTTTCTTTACACTCTGTTGGAGATTTTTTTTGAAATGCAACAACTCTTTAATAAGATGAGATCCTAGTTGTTGACTCTTTGAAGTATTTTCTTTCCAGTTTGTTTTCTGTTCATGAAATCTCTGCCCATCCCTATGTCTTCAAGAATTCTACCTACTTTGTCTTTCAGCAGATTTAATGTTTCTGTTTTAATATTTAGATCTTTGATCTACTTTGAATTTAGTTTAGTGCATGGTGATAGGTATGGGTTTAATTTTAGTTTTTGCCATATGGAAAGCCAGTTTTTCTAGCACTACATATTAAAAAGGCATTCTTCTAGTGCATGTATTTGAGTCCTTCGTGAAACATAAGGTGACTGAGTGTGTTTTTAGTTGAGTCTGTATCATCTATTCTGTCCCATTAATCCTCAGGTCTGTCTTTTTGTGAGGACCTTACTGATTTTATCACACTAGCTTTGTAGTAAAATTTCAAGTCAGGAATTGTGATAACTCCTACCTTGTCTTTGTTGTTCAGGATTGTTGTGTCTTTGTTGTTCAGGATTGTCTTTGATATTCTCCTCTGCTTCCTGATGAATTTGAGGAACGTGATTTCTAAATCTCTGAGGTATGATTGGAATTGCATTAAATCTGTATAACAATTTTGGGACTATGGCCATTTTCAAAATGATTTTTCTTCCTATTCATGAACAAGGAATATCTCTCATTTTCTGAAATCCTCTTTGATTCTTCTTTTTTTCTAGAGTACTGTAATTTTCAATGCATAAATCTTTTACTTCTTTTGTTAGATTTATTCCTAAATAAATATTTTTGGATGCTAAATTTTTTTGGATGCTATTGTCAAGTGTGGCTATCTTAATGTCTCGCTCAGTGAGTGTGTTGTTTGTGTATAGGAGCGCTGTTGATTTTTCAGTGCTGTCTTTGTATCTAGCAATACTGCTGAATTTGCTCATTTATTCTAAAATTATTTGGTGGTGTTTTTGGGTTTTTCTATGTAGACTATATTATCTGCAATTAATAATTTAATTTTTCTTTCCTATCCTTATTACTTTTATTTCTCTCTCTTGTCTAATTGTTCTGACTAGCATTTCCAGAACTATGTTGAATAGGAGTGATGATACTGGACATCTTTGTCTCTACCTGATTTCAGGTTGAAAATTTTCAGGTTTAGCCATTTAGTATGATATTGGTTGTTGATTTGGGAGAGACAGCTTTATAAGATTAAGGTAAAGACAATCTATTGCAAGTTTTGTAGGGTTTTTATCATGAATGAGAGCTGGATTTTACCAAAAAATTTTTCTGCATCTATTGAGATGACCATGTGATTTTTGTTTTTGGCTGTGTGAATATGGTGCAATATATTTATTGATTTGCATATGTGGAAGCATCCTGCCTTCCTGGGATGAATCCCAATTGGTCATGCTGTATAGTTTTCTTGAAGATTTGTTGCATTGTTTGTTAGAATTTTATTAAGAAAATTGGCTTTCTATTCATTAGTGAGTTTGACCTCTAGTTCTCCTTTTTGTTTGGGTCTTTCTCTAGTCTTGGTATCATAGTGATATTTGCCTTCCAGAGTGAACTATGAATTGCTTTCCTTTCAGTTTCATTAAAGATTTTGAAGCGTATTAGTGTTAATTGCTCTCTAAATTTCTTGTAGAATTCAGCTATGAATCCATCAGGACCTGAGCTTTTCTTTCTTTGTAAGTTTTTAATTATGTTTTCAATTTCATTAACTGATTCTGGATTATTCAGAAGTTTTATATCTTGATCCAGCTTTAATTCATATGTTTCCAAGAATCTGTCCATTTCTTCTATGTTTTTGATCCTATTACAGTAAACTTTTCAAAGTAGTAACTCGTGATCTTCTGTATTTCCACAGAATCTGTAGTGATTTCACTTTTTTCATTCATTATTGCTTGAATTTGAGTTTTTTCTTTCATTTTTATGATACAGTTGGCTTGAGATTCATCTATTTTATTTATTTCTTTCACAGAACCAACTCTTTGATTCATTAATTCTTTGTATTGTTATTAGTATCAATTGTTTTAATTTCTGCTCTGATCTTTAAAATTTTCTAGCTTCTTTGCACTGTAGGCTTCAATTGTTCTTCTTTGTCTACTAGTTTGTTGTGCAGGAGTAAGTTGCTTATTTATGCTCACTTTATTTTCCTGATATGAGAATTCACTGCTATAAATTTGCCTCTGGAAAAGTCTTTCATTGCATCACACAGGTTCCAGTATGTTGTGGGTTTTTTTTTTATTGTATATATTGTTTAATTTCCTCTGTGACCCATTGATGTTTCAGTGGGTTCTATTTAATTTCTATGTGTGTATGGAATTTTTGCAGTTTCTTTTATCATTAATTTCCAGTTTCATTACCCTATAGTCAGATGATATGCATGGGATAATTTCAATTCCTTTGCATTTACTTAACCATGTTCATTGGTCTAGTATACGATCTAATTTAGAGAATGTCCCATGTGCACTTCAGAAGACTGTGTATTCTGATGATGTTATATTGAACACTCTGTACATCTCTACTAAGTCCACTTTTTCACAAGTTTGATTTAGTTCTGGTGTTTTTTGTCTAGTTCATCAGTGTCTTTGTGACAATGAGTTGTTAACATCCTCTGTTATCATTGTGTTATTCTGTCTATTTCTTTTGATTGGTGAATTGAGACCATTTATATTGATGGCTATATCTCATTTGTATTTACATGTCTTTGTCATAATTTTCCTGTTAATGGCTTCCTGTCTTTCCCTTTGTAAAATTATTTTCCCTGCCTGGTGATTCTTTTCTATTGGTACTCATAATTACGTCTTTAATTTTCTCTTCCTAGAATATCTTTCAGAACTCTTTGTAAAGCTGGCTTGCTTGTCATGAATTTCTTCAATTGTTCTTTTTTGGGACAAGTATTTTGTTTCTGCATTAATTCAGAAAGATAGTTTTGCTGGATACATCAATCTGGATTGGATGTTGCTTTCCTTCAGGGATTGAAATGCTTCAATTTCTCCTTGACTTAAGGTTTTCTGTTGAGAAATCTGCTGTGATTCTGGTGGGCTTTTCTTCTATTACTTCTACAAATAGTTTTTCTTTTATGCCATTTGTGTTGCCTCCTGCTTTTTCGTTGACAATTATCAATCTTATTTTCCTTTGCATTGTCTTACAGCTGTTGAATTGTTATTTTATGGTCACTTGTTATTTTTAAGAAATCTTTCCTTTCATGATCACTAGCTCAATCCTGTCTCCAAGGTGTGAAAGTCTATCTTCAGTTTCATTCAAGGAGTTTTTTCAGTTTTCAAATAAATTTTTTATTTCTTGGATATCTGTTTGAATCTGTTTCATGCATTTTATTTTTTCCCATGTTGTTCATTCAAAATTTCCATCATTTTGCTATGCTCTTCTTTTTTCTGTCTTTGTATTATCCAACTATGCTTTGAAATTTCTTTATTAATCATGCCATTTCTTTTTTAACCTGAGAGACTACTTATGATCTGATTTTCTTTATAGACTCATGGATTTGTTTCTTTACATCACTTGCTATCTGTGTCTTCCAATTTTTCTATGTTGATATCTACTATAATTGTTCTTGGTGGGCTGGATGTTTGAGATTGTATTTTGCTTTTTTTTTTATTTTTGCCTAATGGTTTATATTTTGGTCTTTCCAATCTCACTTGTTTTGCCTGCACATTGTGTGCACTGTTGTTAAGATCCTACTTTGTGATTGACTTTTCCTTAGTTGCCAGTCATCCAATGTAGTGCAGAATCTAGTCACCTGAATTTCTCCTGTGGGGCTAGGTGTAGTGTCCTGGATTCTTTCCAAGTTGGCTGGCCTAGAGGTACTGATTTGAACCAACCATTGGCTTTTACTATTACTTTTGATTTAGGCAACAGTTCCAGGCTGCTAGCCCTTCCTATCTACTATGTACATTCCAGTCAAGCTCTACTGTGTCATTAGGGATCTCACTAGCCTGGTATAGTACCCTGGGTGGAGAGCAGAGTCACTGGTGAGTGGGTCAAAGGCCTGCTGCAGTCCCTTGGATGAAGGGTAGGATCAGCAGCATGGTCACAGGCCCACAGCAGTCACTTGGGTGGAGAGTGGGGTGTGGGCTTTCCTTTATATGTGTTTTGCTTCTTTTCTTTAAAAACTTTTAATATTCTGTTCTTGTACTGAATTTCTGAATCTTAATTTTATATGCCTTGATGTACATGTATGTAGTCATGACTAGTTGAAGTTCTGTGTACTTCCCTTATCTGTATGTCATATTCTTTTCCCAATACTGAGAAGTTTTCCACTACTACTACTACTGAGTTTTTACATCATTTGTGCTGACATCTGCATTTTCATTGACTACTGTCATTTTTATGTTCTTTTTTGCATCATTTTACAGTTCTTGGATTGAGTTTTTCATGGTGCCTTGTTATTTCGAAATATGTTTTTTTTTTTTTTTTTTTTTGTGGTTGCTACCTGCAATCCTGTCTTCTAGGTCCACAATTCTGATTTCACTTTTTTTTCATGTAGCTGATTTCAAGTTTTCAATGGAATTTTTTAATTTCATTGTGTCTATTTGAATCTGTTTCATAGATTCTATTTCTTTCCTATGTTGGGGATTATTGATTTCCATTATTTTTCTATTCTTC